>PVIW01010381.1:0-15030 GCA_004026585.1 Noctilio leporinus
AAATAAAATCTTAAAAAAAAAAAAAAAAAAAAAAGGTTGGGGATGGGGAGGGACTGACTCGTTTGGCTTAAAAAAAAAAAAAAGCCTAGAAGGGCCAGTTGCAGCTGGAATGGGCGACAGAATTGACTGAAATAGTGGACCAAGATATGGCTACCACACCAGCTAGAGATCTGGCTGCCCCGTGGTTAACCTCTCCCACTTTTGCCATAAGAAGCCACTTGAATCAACTCCCAGGAAAGGACTGTGATTGGTTAGTCCAAAATCAGATCCAAAAGAAGACTCATCTTGGGTAAGGAAGAGCCTGGCCAATGAATGATGGGCAAGATTTATGCCCTCACTGGGAGCAAGTGACATGAGAGCAATCAGCACAGCGTGGGGGCCTGGTTACCCTTGCTCTCCCCTTGGCTCTGCAGTAGGAGAAGCAGTCTCTGACTGAGAAGATCACCGTGGAGTCCCTGCCCCACCTATACCGGGACTTGTGTGCCCTGCACTCCAGCTATGCCATCTCCCACTGGGAAGGTCATACAGACCTCATCACACAGGGCACAATTGTTCAGAGGTCACTAGGGGTCAGCAGTGACACTGGCTGATCACTCAATCCCATGCGATGAAGAATTGGCCTGGAGCATCAAAGAGTCACCCTGGTACAAGAGGAACATGTTGCTCCTAGAAAGGAAGAGGCACCAGCACCAGAGAAGGTGTCGTCTGAGGACCTGTGGCTCCCTGCATGATGAGCCAGCTCCTCCTTGACTATGGAGGGTTCGTTCTCTTTCGATAAAAATGGGGCTCCCTCCGCAAACTGTCAATCTGGGTCTTTCCACCAAAAATTGCCAAAGAAGCAGGCAAGGCCATGTTCTTCTGTGAATCTGCCACCAACCAAGGAGAGTCCACCATCACTCAGAGAAAGGCAGATGCCATTTTCTGAAAGCTAGCCACTGCCTTTTGGCCAGTCATCTTTAAAGAACCAGCCAGCATCCCTGGAGACAATGTTCTTTAGGAACTTGTCTCTGGTGTCCCCAAAGAGCTACCCATACATCTGGTAAATGGAGCCCCAGCCCTATAAAAAAGGGAAGATATTACTTCCTGAGTCCCACCCTACTCAGGTGGAAACTGCCACCAAGTAGGGGAGAATCATCCACAAATGAAGAGATGGTGGGGGAGGAGCTGTGGCCCTTGGAGTGGCAACCATCACCTATGGAGTGGCTACCAGTGCCCAGTGGGAACCTAGTTCCACCTGGTCTGGCGAGGCAGCCATCCCTGCTTTGGGAGGCGCAGGGATTGCCCACACTTGGGAAATGTCACCCAGCAAGCTTGCGGCATTCCCTCAACTACAAGAGCTTCACATCGTTTTCTTTTTCTAATAAACCAGGTTTCCTGTGACCCCGGGGTTCCTTGATGCTGGCTCTTTCCTGTGCTTCCTTCCGTGATTCATCCTGGAATAGTCTTCCCTGGTTTTAAATCAAAACACTCTAGTGACCAGATAGGGGATTTTCAAGGAAAGCCCTTTTTATTTATTTGTTTATTTGTCCTTTTTCACCCTGGGGTACATTAATGTGGATAAAACTCTATTGCTCTTGGAAGGGAAAAATGTGCTGAGCAGAATCTGCTTACCAGCCCTGGCTGGTCTCTCCCAGGGCAGTTGATAGGGTCCAATTTTGCCACCACCTCCACCTACTCCTCTACCAGCTACCCTGGTTTATTCCCCTCAAATAAACCATTTTACATTTCAGGCTCCAGACAGCGATGGGCAGTGACTCCTCAGATGCAAATCCCAACCAGATCTTTGTTGTGAGACTTGGTTGGCTCAAAGATCTTAAGCTTTTCTCTGATTCTTAACAGTTCCCATGGAAGGTGAGCCCTGTGGGGCTGGGGGCTCTGGGACAACTGTGGCTGTGGTTGAGAGCAGGGTTTGGAGCAGAGAGGGCTGGGCTGAATGAAGCAGACTTCCTACTCCCTTGTCCTCTCTGTCCCTCCCCCTTTTTGTGGTGGGTGTGCCCATTCCTTGCCCTCTTGTACCCCACCCCCCACCATCAGCCAACACACACACCCATGTGAGTGATTAGAAAATAATTTATTGGAGAAAAACAAAACAACAAATCCAGCACAGCAGTGTTAACAATGATGATGATTCTATTTTTTTTTTTTTTTTTTTTCCTTTTAACTTTTAAGCCTGTCGCCTGAGGGTGGAGTGAAGAGGGCTTCTGTTCCCTCTAGCATTGGGAGGGACTTTGGGTGACCCCAGTAGTGTCTCCCCTGAAGACAGCCCTAGTGTCCAGTCTTAATTAAACACTCAGGGCTCTCCCTCACCCCTGGATGAGGGAATCCACCCAAAGACCAGCCCATGGGATGGGTGGGGGACGCTCTTCTGGGGCTACAAGGAGGAGACCATGGATCTGCTGGGCTGGTGTGTCTTACATTGCTTCGGGCAGGGAATGTGAAATGGCCCAAGTTCCATCTGATGCAGGGGCCTTGGGGCATGAGCCACCCCATCTTCATTTTGGATGGGTGGATCCTCTAAGCTGAGGCTTTCTGTCCTTCAGGGTATAAGGGGCCCCCTCCCTGGGACCTGTCCTAGAAGATGGGCTCTCCTGGTGAAAGTGTGGGGCCTCATGCCAGAAGTGAACTCACAGGCATGAAGACTCTCCTAGAGCCATGCAATTCCCACTTCCCAGGACAGACAAAAGGTGAACTCAGGCCCAGCCTAGAGCTGAGGAGGCTGGGGGTGCCTGGGTGGAACCTGGCCAGGTGCCTGTTCTGGAGCCAGGAAGGGGGTTTCAGGAGGGTTCTTAGGATCTTGGGAAGTTGGGCTACACCCTAGCCTCACATCACCCTGGGCGACAAGACTTGAATTGATTGTCTCTCTCCTCTGAACAAGACACTTGGGAATTCATGCTAATGTGAAACCAACCGGGGTCCAAGATGGCAGTGACAGCCACCTGCGCCCAAGAACCAGAAACAGGAGACTCGGCAGGCACAGGCAGGTGGCATGTGGACACCAGGAGGTGGGAACCTGATCCGGGTGCTTAAGCCCTGCTGTCTGCCATCTCCTTTCTCCTCACCTCCTGCCGGCTGGACACAGATCCTTAGAAAGGGGGAAATTAACAGAGAGCAGCGCAAAGGGGCCCGAACAGCAGGGATCGGGCACGAAACACAAGGATGCACATGGACTCCAGGGGCTCCAGCCCTCACCCCGTTCCCACCCCCCACCCCATCCACTTAGTACATTATCAAGAAAGAGTACATTAGTCATGCATCAAATCAAATTCCATTGCGTCTTTTTTTCCATTTTCTTTTTTTTTCTTAAATTACATTTGAACACAGACCACTTAGAATAATAAATACTCTTATAAGACACGACTCCAAAAACAAGAAACAGAACACGCCAGAGAACACAAAGGTATCCCTCTCTCTCTTTCTCTCTCTCTCTCTCTCTCTCTTTCCTAAAGGACTCGTTTAAATAAGAAATCTGTAAACGCCCAGTCCTTCGGTCCTTCCAGCTCAGTCTCTCGCTCATGCTCCCTCTGTCTTTCGCCTCTGACTGCCCAGCTTTCGCTGCCTCGACATTCAATATGTCTCCCATGGAACTCGTCAAAGAAATGACATACCATCATCTGCAAAATTATAATTTAACGGTATAAAGCTTCAAGTCACGTATTCCAAAAACTAGCTAAGGATTTTTTTAAATCACATAAACTATACATTAAATATTTTGAGGTATTTCAGAGAAAATTGTCAAAGGCTCAAAGGAGCTGTGCTGGAGGTGTTGTTCCCTGCGTGGAGAATGGTCTTTGGTTTGTGGTGACCAACTGGGTGTTGGTAACAGATGGGTGGGACCCAACGGGGCTCAGAGACAGGATGGGGTACAGGCCCACTGGAGGAGGAAGGGGGTATAGGAGCTGGTGTGTGTGTGCACGCATGTACGCACATGTGTGATATGAAAGTGTTAGAAAGGGACCCAGGAATAGGGGATGCTTCTCTGACCTGTGTCAACGGGGCTTGACCTGATCTGATCATAGTCTACCATAACTAGAATGTCCTACAACCAGAAGGATCCCAAGACAATTTCTAAATTTCCAGCAGAGGACAAAACAGGAGGCTCCTGGCCTCTGATCCTTGGGCATTGAATTCCAGAAAGAGCAAGTGACTTGCCCAGCAGAGGGTGTCCAAGGAGTCATGTCCCCTGCAAGTAGATGCGCTGGCCAGTGGGGCCCAGGTGTTAGTGGGTGTAGGGGATATGGAGGTGGGCAGGTAAAAGGGGCTGCAGCCACCTGTGTTTGGGGAAAGGGGTTGGTTGCTGAGCCAGAATGGGGACTTCTTAGGGTAACGCTCCAACACGCAAAGGTTTTAGAAGCATCACTCAGATCCAGCTACTTAAAAAGCCCGGACAATAGCGAGTCGATAAGGACGAGAGAACATTTCACACACATCTTTGGTTCAAGAAAAAGGCACTCATCGACCTCACTATCCTCTCTCCCTCTCTCTCTCATTCTCTCTCTGGTGGGGGTGGCGGCACCTAGAGGGCAGAGCCCCGGGCAGGCCTTCGAGCACACAGTTGGAGGCAAACGCAAGGGAATTCTAGCAACCAGCACAAGTCCTTGGGGGGAAATCTTTGGTATCAGGCGTGATTTTTCCAATCACAGACATGAATGTTTGAGTGAGGTAGCCTTTACCTGGGGGGAGGGAGGGGGAGGGGTATTTCACTAGAAACGTCTCTTGCATTCTCGGGGAGGGGGCAGTAGCCACCTCCCTGGGAGGCAGCGGGAGAGGACCGGGTTTTGGGGAGGTTCCTTCTAGCCTATAGATTGTGAAACCCGAGAAGTTGGGCTCTTGGGATCCAGCTGCTGGCCAGTCTTGGAGGTCACCCGGACCAGATGAGCAGGGGAGGTAGGGGATGTTGCTCATTTTCATTTCTGACCCTTCCTACCCCCTTGTCATTTTTTTTTTTTTTTTGGCAAAATACGGAGCAAGCGGATTCCACCTTCTCTGTGGAGACAGACGTGACAAGCACAGGTTCACCCCTGTCACCCCTTCAGGTCCAGAGCAGCACCCCAAGTGCTAGGAGGTGGTGAGTGACTTCCAGAGGGTTCCAAGCAGATAGCAACACCATGACCCTGGCAGGCAGGGACACAAGAGGTCTCTGGTGCTGTGTCCTCGGACTTCTCTGTGGAATCTGGATGTCTTTTGTTTCACGGGGACTGTCTCTTCTTGCGTGTCATTCATCAAGGTGCCTAAAGCTAAAGTGAAACGATAGAAGGGTGTGGGGGAAGGGAAAGCATCTGGAGTGTACTGGCATGTTTGATGGTGCCATCCCCTCCAGACTAGGATGGGGTGGGAGAGGGTGCTCGCCTGTGGGTGCTGGGCGGTTGCCATTGCAGGCCCCCTCCCCAGACGTTAAGGCAGGCAACTCTTGGCACAAGGAATCCTGGCTGCCCCCAGGACAGGCAGCTGGGTTCTTGGCTATGGGGGCAGTTCCAAGGTCAAATGGGGTTGGTCTTGGTATGGGTGGGGGTACTGTTGGGATCCCACCAGAGGTGGTAACTTTAGAAGGGGTTCAGTTCTTATGAAAGGGTCTAGGGGAGATTGGGGGGAGGGTAGGCGCTTCCTGCCTCCCTTTACAAGAATGGGGTAGGGGGCAGCTGGCAAAGAAGGGGTTATTCTTAAAATTTCTTTTCGTTTTTTTTTTTTTAAATACCCGGTTTATATTTCTAGTATGTGCTTCTTGACCCGCTTTCGGGGAGGACACGGTGAACCCTGGTTTTCCCAAGGCCCCTGTGCATCCTAAATTGAGAGGGAGCAGGGGAGCCCCTTTCTGTCATCCCGCATCCTCTGACGGGGGATGGTGGAGGGCTTCCTTTGGCCTGGAAGGGTGGGATGGAGGGAGGAGGGGGGCCCTTTGTGCACTTGGGCTGAGGGGTGTGCTGTATCCCCTCCCTGGGTGCCGGGACCCGGACTGCACCCCTTCCAGGTGCCCCCTAGGGCGGGTCTCCGGGCCAGCAGGGTGGGGGGTGGGAGATGCGGGAGGGCAGCGCCCAGGCCGTGGAGGCAGGGAAAGCACAGGGCGCAAGGCTGGGGCGCCTCAGGCCTTGGAGAAGGTGGCGGCGCCGGCCGGGCCTCCGGGGGCTGCGCCGGGCTCCTCTGCCCAGCGGTTCATGCAACGGCGTCGCGCGTTCATGAAGAAATTGCTGACTGTGTTGAGCTCCAGGCCAAGCTGCTGTGAGATGGTGACCTGCATTTCCTTGGATGGCCGCTTGTTCTCCTTGAAGATGGCGATCAGCGTGCGCCGCTGCAGGTCAGTGAACACCAGGCGCTGCTTCTTTGGTTGCAGTGCTCGCTCCTTCTGCTGCTCCTGCTCCTTCCGCTTGCAAGCTGCCGTCCGGCGGAACGCGGGCAGGTGGGCGGGTGGGCGGGTGGAGACAGCGCCACCATGCGCCCAGGTGGGAGGACACAGGTAGCGCCGGAAAGAGCCCAATGCAGAGAGACAACAGGAAGGCAGAAATACCGGACGGAAGCACGGAGGGATGGGGAGACAACAGTGGACAAAAAGGGGAGCCGAAAAAGATGGGGAGAAACAAAAATGTCAACAGGGTGACATGGAAGAGACCATGGGACAGCAAGAAGGTGGGAGAGACAGAAATGGAAGAAGAAGGGCAGACAGGCATGGGTGAAGAGACAAAGACATGGGGCAGGTAGATAGGGTGGTGAGGGGACAAAGAAGAGGACACAGTGTGAGCATATCTCTACAGGTATGGGTCATCACCCTCCAATACATCGTCTGCAGGCCAGCCTCCTCCCCAGCTCATATCCCCAAACCTCTTGCCCCACCTCTATCAAGGGCTCTCCTCCCCAGAGTACAACAGTTGGTGTTGGTGGTTTACCCCCTTCCCCTGAAACCCGCTCTTAGGGGATATTTGAGGAAATGGCTTGGAAACTCTGAATTATTTGGATCACTGTTGATGATCAAATAGGTCCTTGGTGTGCATCTTTACCTTGGGATGATGGGGCAACCCAGTTCTCAGAAGGACGGTGATGGTCCGTGCCTTCTTCCCTGGGCTGTCCTCTGAGGCCTGACCACCTTAGGGACCCTACATAAGGTCAACATTGGCATCCACAGACTCATTCAAATATCTGAGCCTTCACCCTGGCCTGGCCCCCTGATCAAATCAGCAAGCTGATACCCAGACCTGTCCTTGCCCAAGTACCCAAGAGAGCTGAGAGGATCTGAGGAGAATGGGGATTCAAGGACCACCTCTCTCTCTTCTAGGGCCACTTGGCAAAGAGCTTGGAGTGGCTGCAGGAGGCTGCCCTGGCCAGCAGATGCTTGCAAAGGGAAAACAGCAGTAGCTCAGGGAGTGGAGCAGGGCTAGTACCTGTGGTCCTGCCCCTTCCCCCAGCTCAAACATTGACTCCTTCCTCAATGCAGTAGGGGCCAATGGGTGCAAAAAATGGGCTCTGTCTACCAGGGTGAACTACCTCCATTCAGGGGATGGGGGATGCTTGTAGTTTCACACAAACTCTTTCAGAGCCCTAATTTCTCTGCCATTTAAGGGTCTGGGGCTGTGGGTGGTGACGAGCCTGCCCCATAATGCCTCTGCATGAACTCAAGCTACTTCCCCAGCAGTGACCAGTGGTGCAGGCTGTCCTAGCAGATCCCCACTGCCAGCCCAGGTGGTGGCCTGCTGGGACCACACACTGAGCTAGCTTTTTTCAAATTTAATTTAATTTTTTTTGGTTGCAGAACAGTCTGAACCAAATGGCACACCAGATCAATGTCTGCACACATCCACAAAAAGAGATGAATGTTCCCTGCACTGTGGCTCATTCTCAGGGACAACAGATTCTCCTGTGTAACTGGACACACCACCTTACTCTTTGTCTCTTTCTGTCCTGGAACTTATAGCCCTTCTTATTGGTTGTTTCTGGTTTATGATTAGGTAAGGGTGACGGCTGGAAGTTACTAGACATTTTAGAAAAGCCTCTGATAGGAGAGAAAGAATGAGAACAAACAAAAATGTCAGGAGTTGAGGGGGACAATAATCTCAGAAGGAATGGACAAATTGGGCAAAACTATAATTAATATTCTTGGAGGGGTATGAGAAAAATACTGTATCTGAAATGGGAATAGGATGCTATTCAAAAAAAGGAAAATGGAAGAATCAGACAATGTGTTAGAGTTTAAATATATAATATAATGGCTTGAATAAAATCAGTGTAAGGATTGGAAACACAATGAAGCAGATGTGAGATAGAAAATAATAATAAACTTAGAGGATGAATTGAGCAGGTTTGTCATCTGGTCAAGATGCAACCCAAAATAGAGAAGACTGTCAAACAAATAATGAAAAAAAGAATGCCAGACTGAGGGACCTGAAAGCCCAGTTTAAAAGAGCCCATGAAGCCCTGGCTGGTGGCACAGGGGATAGGGTGCTGGCCTGCGAACCCAAAAGTCACTGGTTTGATTCCCCAGCCAGGGCACATAACCAGGTTGCAAGCCAGGTCTTCAGCCAGGTCCGTGGCTGGAGGCAGGTGAAAGGCAATCATACATTGAAAAGAAAAGAGAGAGAGAGAGAAAGAGGGGGAGAGAGAGAGAGAGAGAGAGAGAGAGAGAGAGAGAGAGAAGGAGCCCATGAAGTACTCAGCTGAAAGAAGACATTTCCTAAGGCCCATCCTTGTGAAATCTTAGAGACTTAAAAAATTTAGAGACTTGGAAAAAGAGAAAATTATAAAAGCCCCCAGAAAAGAAAGACAGGTGTCACAGGAAGGGCCAAGAATCAATGTGGCTTTGGGGTTCTCAAAAACTAGGAGACAGTAAGAGGGATGCCTTTAAAATTTTGAGGGCCAATTATGTTCAGCTAAAATTGTATGCCCTGACAAACATCAAGCATGAAGGTGGAATAAATATATAGTCAGGCATGCAATGTCTTTCTGAGAAAGCTACTTCAGGATATGTTCCATTCAAAGGAGGAAGTAAATTAAAAAGGGAAGATGTGGGATTCAGGAAATATGGTTCAACCTAGAAAAAAGGTGGAAAATGTCCCCCAAATTAGGAGGGGAGAGCCTGGAAGACAGCAAGAAAAAGGCATAAAGGGCAAGAGGGAAGACCCTTCCAGATCAGAGTAGAAGCATCAAAGAAGGTGCAAGGGGGAGATGACCTAATATGTGTGAAAAATCCTATTGAGTTGGTCTTGCATTTTGTTGGGAAATGTGGGAAGAGTATGTGATTGGCAACCACTAACAGTTGTAAGGGAAGGAAATCAAACCCAGTACTCTATGTGGCTCTGTTGTCTATGATATCACTGAAATCGTAATAATGTTAGTACTGAATATTGATTAAGGCAAAACAATGTATTTGTAACTACATTGAAAAGCTGACAGAGGGAGAGGGTGTGGTATAGATATGGAAAGATGGTGAGAAAAACCTAGGGGTTGAATAGGGTACTAGGTAAACTTTTATATACAAAACCAGGGAGCAAGAACTTAGGTTTATTTTTTATCTTCATAAAGAAATGTTGGAAGGAAGTGTAAGGAACTGCTTAACCTCCCATCTTCTTGGAACTTAGGTCATGAGAGAGGACCAAGTCCCCCATTCTTTCAAAGGGAAAGCTGGGTCTCAGCAGCAAGGCCAGGGAATGAGAAGAGTCAAAACTCAGCCCCAGGCCTTTAAATTCCCTTTCTTGACCACCTGCTATAATCTTCAATTCATTCATTCACTCTATCACTTAGCAATTTATTCATGGACTCATCATACATTTACAGTAGGGACAGAGATACAAATGCTTCTCAGAAAGCACTCGGGAGCTTTACATGTCTTCTCTTTTAAGCAGAGGAGGTAAGCCACTTCCCCAAGGTTGCCCACTGGCCCAGCAGGGCAGAACAGAACAGGGATCAGGGTTGACTAACCCAGACAGGGAGGGAGTTAAAATGTGGGTCACCCTTTTCCCACTCATCTCCCCTTCTCTAATCAAGTGTCCAATGTGTGCCCAAGGCAGAGGCTGGGAGAGGGGCTGGAGGAAGCAGTTGTGAAAAAAACTTAGCATTTTGTTGATCACAGCAAAAAGAGGCTTCGTCACAGCCCCCACCCCTGTTCCAGGCGTTCAATCTAATTACAGCTCCTCACAGCCCTAATCGATCCAGGCTCCAGTTGGAGCTGTTTACCCCTGAGCCACTAGAGGCCTCTTTCTGTGACCCAAAATGCATCACTCCCATCTGGCTCCCGGGATCACTCTCACCAACCCTAACGGCTACTGCAGCCCCTATGCCACCCAGCAAAGGGAGAAGCCCTGGGTATGAGCCCCTTTCACAGAAGTGAAAACTGAATCTGGGAGAGGAGTGACGAGGAACAGGGCAGGGCCTGGGGAGCTGGTATGATAAGCCTGGACTGACCCAGGGCAACAACCACCAGCCTTACTGTGCCACCATTGCTCTAGCCACCCCTTCCACAATAATCTCCACTAGGGACCTGCATTGCATCCTCTATCATCTGCCTGCATCCATCACCTCCTTCACCATCACCTTCTCTTCCACCATCTGCAACCTTTCTACCTCCATTGCATCCTCCATCGTGATCACCGCCACACCATCATCTTCACCTTCAGCATCAGTATCTCAATACCTTTCCCACCTCCATCACCTGCATCAGGTCTACCATTATCACCTTCTCCACCCTCAGTATGCCTTCTGCTCCATTAGCTGCTGCACCTCCATCACCTCCACCATTACCACCATCACCCCTATCAACAGCATCACCTCTATTTTCATCATCTCAACTGCTAGCACCTCCCCTACGTCACTCCATCACCTTTCTTTTTACCCATCCACCTGCTGTGTTTTCTTCACCGCCACAACCATCACCTGCACCACCATCTTCTGTTACTGTCATCTACACCACCAAGCACCACATATGCCCAGTGCATGGGGACCCAGCCCTGAGTCCCCTCACCAAGGACTTCCAGCCTGTGGTAGGGGAACAGGGAGTGGCCCCACACAGAGACCCTCACCATGGTTGTCATGACACCTGGTAGGAGAGTCAGCAGGGCTGGCTTTTGGGCTTGTTGAGGGGAGGTTGGGGCATCTGACATGCTCTGGGACCCTGGGAGAGTCTGCCTCTTGCAGGGCCTCAGTCCCCTCATTTACAAAATTGAGACACTGCCTCTTTCAAACATTTTCCAGTACACATCAGCTGCTCCAAGCGCTCCCCATCTCACTGAGCCCCCCTCTCCTACCTCCCACCTAAGTCACCTCACTGTCATCTGCTGCTGCCCCTCACTCTGCTGTTACTCTGGCCTCATGTCCGGCATGGTATGATTTCAGAGCCTTTGTACTTGCTGCCACCCCTGCCTGCATCTGTCTTCCCTGCCTTTCGTTGTGGCTCCCTCGCTCCCTTCTATTCTTTGCTCAAACGTCCATCTCCTCTATGAGGCTTACTCTGACCCTCAACTTAATCCTGCAACTCTCCTTCACCCCACCCTCGCATTTTATCTTTTTGTCCACATCACAACCACTCAGTCGCTCTATGTAGAGGCCCGTGGGGTGAGGGTTTGGGTCCCAACTTTCTCTTGCATCCTCCCTCCATGGCCCCAGGGGCTGACAGCCTGATGCTGAGAACCACTGATTCCCGCGGATCTCGGGACATCCAGTGCTCCTCCTAATCTCTCTCCCCACAGCTCCCAGTCTTTTTAAAGTTCAGACGTGAGCAGGGCCTGTGGCTGCCTTATGTGGGAGGGTCTCAGAGGCCCTGGAAGGATATCAAAAGCGACCCAGAAGAGACAGAAACCCCACTCCCAAACCAGCCCCCTCACCACGGGCTGCCCAGTAAGGGCGATAACTGGGGCCTTTCCGCAGTATCTGGCCGGAGATTCCAGGCAAGGCCGGCAGAGGGCAGCCGTCCCGCACCAGACCAAGTAGGAGAGGCAGGGCCAGGCCACTGGTCAATGGCCGTGTGGCGCCAAAGAGAGGGGAATAGAGACCCTCAAGTTCCAGATGAAAGCCCTTTTGTTTTAGACCTCCTGGGACTTGCCTCCCCAGCACCTCTCTCTTCCTGCTTTCTGCCTTTCTAGAAACTTGCTGAGCTCAGCAGACCACCCTGCCTCACCGGGAGCCCACCATGTATTCGAGAGGGAGCCAGGCCCCACCACCTGGTGGATTATTGCACCCACTGAGTCAGCTCTCTGGGCATTAGTTTACTCAACTGGAAAATGGTCTTAATCATGGCCTCTGTCTTGCTGGGCTGTGGAAAGGAGTTTTGCCAGAAAAGTCCTGAATACCATAGTGGGACTGGGATGAGACCCCAAGCTCCCATCAGAGGGTTCCTGGAAGGAGCCTGGCTCTGGGCCTTTCTTAGGGGAGGCAATGAAGGTTCTCCCCTTCTCAGGGCAGGCCTCCAGCCTCAGCACCTCTCCTGGATCTTCATGGAGAGGGGAAAGATGGAGGGATTGAGGCCAACAGCAGGGAGTTGGGTTGCCCCAGCTGGTAAACTCCTACATATCCCTCAAAGCCCTGCAGCAGTGGCCGTTCCCACAGGAAAACCATACTCTATCAAGGAGAGCTCCAGCTTCATCCTCTGGGACCCCCAGCATGGAGTGGGTCCCCTGAGGCAGCTGGCTGGAAGTGTCTATCCCATGACCGCCCCCAACGTATGGGTGATGTGGCAGTAAGGGGACTCAGCTCACAATCAAAGGCCATGGAGGGCCAGTGTGCCCCTGCGAATACCCTCAGCAGAGGGCAACCTCTCCCTAGTCAGCATGGAAACAGTCTGGGCCTACTGACGAACAGGTGGGGAAGGGGAACCCAGATTCAATCGCTTCTTAGTGGGTTTAAAAGAATCAGGTCTGCACCAAAGGGAACTGGGATCAAACCTGTTCACCCCCCAGTATCTTTTGATAGCCACCCATCCTTCCCTTCATCCCACACCTCCTTCCTATTCCTCTTTCCTTACTTTTTCCCTTCTCCTCTTTCCACTTCCTGTCCTCTCTTCCCCACGCTTTGTCTTCCTCTCTCCTGTCCTGTTCCTCTGCAACCCTCCGTCTCATCCTTTCTATCCCTAGCCTTGAGCAGACTGAATGTGCAGGTGTCCCTCTGTTCCTACCCTCTGGGAGTGACTGTGCAGGGCCACACGATGGCCTGGCCAGGTAGAGGTTGGTGCGTGAGCATGGGTGTGTAGTGCACTTTGTTACAATGGAGGGACCACAGGTGTGTGAGCCTGTGAGTAATGCAACAACCTGTGATAGTAGCTGCGGCTGTCCAGGCAGGAAACATGGGCAGCAGAGTGGAGACCTGAAGGGGCGGTGGAGGGAAGAGGGCCAGGGCTGGTGGGGAAAGACCTAGGGGCCTGCAGAGCTCAATGTGACATGTGATCGTAACTGGCCTTATGGACACACAGTGCAGATATAAGACAGGAGGATGAAGTGTGAAGAACTGAGGGTATGATGGTTCAGGACTGGGTGTGATGTTGGGATGGAAAGGTGACCTAGTAGAAACCCTCTGCTTCTGTGTGCATGGGATGCAGGCTGTGTCCATCAAATGCTGCCACTCCCCCCACCCCCACCCCCACCCCACCCCCCATACACACACAACAGCTTCTGTGTGCTTGGTTCCAGCTAGCTGCCTATTCACTCCATTGCCATCCTGGCCCACAGGGACACCAGGCCTAGGCTCTGTGGGTGAGTGTCTTTGACACACACTCTATGAACATCAGTATTATAGTTCATATAATATATTGTGGATGCAGTGACCCAGGACTTTGATATCCTTGTCTGTAAGTGGGGGTGACGACAGTCTCACTGTGCAGGGATCATGAGATCTATGCAGCAAGTAGTGAATGAATGGGACCTGCAACCTCTCCCTTCCTTCTTCACACATTTATCAAGCACCTACTGTGTGCGCTGTGCATGAGGTGATGCTTGGGACAGCTGTGAGCAATACAGATACCACCCTTGGTTCATGGAACCACAATCTGATGTGGAAGCCATGTTGCTCCAATAATTACTAAGATAAACCAAAAGGGACAATCTGCCTGGTTTCAGAACAGGGCTGCTGCCTCGCTCAACAGGGGATGAAAGTGGAGTCTGGGTGGGGAATTTGGGGAATTTGGGGGAAGATGTGAGTAGGACTGGTTCTGAGAGGTCTCCACCTGGGGATAGGCCTGGGCAAGAAGGATGGAACTGAAGATGGAGCTTGTATCTGGGACAGTGAGAGAGAGGGGATAAGACAGTAAAGCCTAAGGAGGAGAGGAAGCATGAAGCCAGAGTGGCATCAGGAGGAGGAACCATTCCACCCCCAAGGCTAAGTTTGACAGGGAAGGACAAAAGGATGGTGGACCCCAAACTGTTGATGGGGA
The DNA here is from genome assembly GCA_004026585.1 of Noctilio leporinus. NCBI lineage: Eukaryota > Metazoa > Chordata > Mammalia > Chiroptera > Noctilionidae > Noctilio > Noctilio leporinus. The sequence goes on from PVIW01010381.1 coordinate 14,333, forward strand.
CACCTTGTCCCTCTGTGACATACTGTCTGTGAAGCACCCAAAGCAGCAACTGAGCATTCTGTCTCCGCCTTACCCCCAGCCTTCCTGCCCCAGTGTCTGTCAACAGGGGCACACAGGGTGGGGGTGTGGGAGCAAGAGCTGTTTCTGGCTGTCCCTCCACTCTAGCCACCTCCAGTGCTCAGCTCTGGCTTCACGGAGCAGACAATTCAATACAGAGCCCAGTCTCCGGCTGGGATGATGACTGGTTTCCTTGGTGACGAGTCCCGCCTCTGGCCACCAGCTGCCTGGCCCCAGATGTGGAGAACATTGATGCCTTCACCCCGGTGGCTTATCTTGCCACTTGGGCTGAGCTGTTCTGAGCACCCCCTGCTGGCTTCCCCAGGCAAGAGCAGTTGGGTGACTAGCCCAAGGTGACTCAGGGATCACTCTGAGGTGGGTCTGGAGAACTACATGTGTCCACCCCCTTTATCCACACCCTGAACCCCTGAGGAAGCCAGGAAGGAGCTTCCCATGGGTGTGGGGGTCAGAGTCGGTGCTGAGCCAGGCCCCTGCCCTCGGATGAGGACCCCTGAAAGCCTCAGCAGCCCCTTATCTGTCCCCACTCTGTCCCTGATGCCTCTCTTCTTTCTGCCCCTTCCTCTCCTTTGCTTGCTGGGCCTATATCTCCCTGCCTGGCTTCCCCAAATACCTTGGCCAGT
>PVIW01010381.1:15130-44662 GCA_004026585.1 Noctilio leporinus
AACTTCTCCCCATTCAGGCACAGTCACACAAGGGCAAACCACACACACACACACACACACACACACACACACACACGGAGCTTTTATTTAAAAAATATATATATATGTTGAGAAGCCATAGTGCCGGCAGTTGGAAATGGATTTAGAAAAGATGACAAGAAAGAGCCTAGTGATAAGAAAAAAAGCAGAAAAGCCAACTCTGAAATGGGGGTTGAGGGGGCCCAGAATTTCAATAACTGAGAAACAAATGCACAGATCAACTCACACACAAAGTGTACCCCAGATGTATTCACTACGAGTCCAAGGTGATAAAGAATCACTAGGCAGGAAGGTGGCTGAAGAAACATGAAAATGACCAAAGAGAAGAATACTACACAGCCAGCAAAAACCATCCCCGTGGTGCTCTCTTTCCTGATGTAGAATGTTCTGGTGTCTGGAGGGGAACAGAGTGGACACTCTCCATTGAGAGTGTGTATGTGTTTTCATTCAAGAAAAGGTGAAGGGGGAAAAAATGTGCTCTTGCAGCTGTGGGATTTAGTGTAACCCCTCTCTAGAAGGAGAAATAGAAACTGGTTTGCAGAAAGGAAGGGGAGGGAGGATGCCCTCTTTTTCCATTTCAATCTGGAGCCTGGCAAATGTGTCCACTGTTTAAAAATTAAACTACAGCATTTTTAAAGAAGTGGGGACAGAGGGAGGTGGAAGGAGAGAGCAGAGGATTTGTCATTGCTCCTACTGGCTGCGGGAGCCTTTGTCTCATCCATGTCCGCTCCCTCTGGGCTGGGCATTCCAGTCTTCATTTTGAGGAACAGAGGTGCGCAGAGAAGGGAAGAGCGACGTGCCCCGCCGCCCCGCCATCTTTCCCTGGCCACCCACCACCACCACGCTCCCCTCACCCGCACCCCGCAGTCTTCCCTGGGGAGCCTGCGCAACGTCCGCCCCCCTCCCCCGCCCCCGCCCCAAGGACACTTGAGGCGCAGAGCCCAACGCACCAAAACCACCACCGCTCTGGGGAGCTCATCCGGGAGGTAGGCGAGCCCAACGGCAGCTGCTACCCAGCAGCCTGTGGTTTCCCCGGGGCGGAATGCGGGCGCCCCTTGCGGGTTGCGCTCTCCCCTGGCGCAAGCACCGGTAACCCTGAGGCCCCAGGCCGCAGACACGCAGGGCAAGGAGTCGAGTCTTCTTGGCCCGGCTGCTGCAGGTACCCAGGTCCTGACAGGCTGCAGAGGGCCGGAGCATGCCTGATTCTTTCAGATTTAGGTGGGTGTGGGGATGACCCTCCCTGGCTGGACACAACGGCTGGTTTCCCAGGCAGAGCTGGGTAGCATTCCCCCGGTCGGGGAAACGGGCACGGACATCCTCCCCAACGCCTGTGAGTACCCAAGGGCGCTTGGAGATGCCTGGACGTTGCTGTCCCAAAACCAAGTCCCATACCCTCCAACCCCCGCCCCCCATCACGGTGGGCGGATGCGACCCATTCTGAAGCCCCAGCGCTAAGAAGTAGGGTCAGACAGCACCTGCCTGGACGCAGGAAGAGGTGGTCTGATGGGCCCACCCAGGGGCGCGTGGATGACTTCCACTCACTGGCGCAGGTTTTGGAGAGTTTTTCCTGATACCACCCCATTCCCCAGTGGCCTTGAATATGCTAAACCCTGACGAAGGTAGATGGAAGTCCCGAGCTGGAGTTTGTGCTGACGGGTGTTAGTGTGAATGTTGGCATCTACATTTGCGTGCCTGCACCTCTCTCCCTGGCCACCTGGGCCAGCCATGGGCTCTCCTTGTCCCATCTGCTGTGAGCCTGTGGTGGCCTTGTGCATGTTATTTGGTATGCCTGAAGGACCCCTCCCACCTTCTCTACATCTGCCCACAGTGCAAGAATCCAGTGGTAGGAGAATACTGTGTCCTAGCCCTATCCGTACCTTCACCTACTAGAAGGGAAACTGAGGCTGCAGGTGGCCTGGGACTGGCCGAGGTCATGTGAGTCTCCCAGGCCAGCCTCTCCCCTCCCTCACTAGCACTGCCTTCCTTATTGATCAAGGGCCATATTTAATTAAAAACTTGATTCAAACAGCCTGAGCTTCCCAGGTTCATGGCTACATACAAAGACGCCAAGCTACAGGATCCCAGCCTGGATCTTTACAGCTGCTCTGGGCTTCCCATCTCCCAGCTTGCCTTCCAGGTTCCACTAGCTGGCAGTGCCCTTCCACATTCACGCAGGTCAGGAACCTAGGGCTTTGAAGGCTGCCTCAGGAGCTTCCTTAACATCCTAAAGGCTCTGGGAGCCATTGCCAGGATGCTCAGCAGAGGAGGAAAGAGCTTCAAAGCGATCATAAAAGCCCCCTGCAGCTCTTGGGGAGAGGACACCAGAGGTGAGATCGGAGCCTGGAGGCCAGTGAAAAGGAGGTAGTGGCAGAAGACGGGTCACTCATACCAGAGCACTGACAGTTGACAGGGAAGAAATACGAGTGGAGAGATTGAGGAGGAGAATGGCCAGGTCTTCATTAGTTCTAGGATTTCATTCCTCCAGAATAAAGGAGCCAGAGTCCAGCTCTAGCTCTTTGCCCTGCAAATGGCTCTCCCAGACTCATCTGTGTGTTTATCTGTGAACTGGTGGTGACCATACATTTCTCCTAGGTAGGGAGGGATTCTCATTGAGCCTGGGGATCGGGGAGTGCTGGGCTTCTGCGGGGCTCAGGCTCACCTTGAGGGTGGGGCATCAAGGAGGGCATGGGATTGAGGAGAGGGCCACTCGCCAGGAAAAGCATAGCAGTAGGAGGGATCCTTATGGCTTGGGATTGGAAGCTGGTACCCACACATACTCCCTGAGGGTCTCTGGTGGTCCCTGGGGAGCAGGGCTCATGTGGGCCCTTAATCCTGTCACTCTCAGGAGAGCTTGGAAGAAATCACAGGCATCCCCAGTCCCCACTGTCCACCTGCCCACCTAAGGGTCACCCAAGCTGTGACTTTTGGAGCCGTGCGACTGCCCTCACCTCAATTCACTGAGTGTCCCTTCTCCCAGCCTTTGCTTCCACTGGGCCACCTGCCCTGAATGTTCCCATCTTTGCAGGAGGTGGGAGCTTTATCATCTACCTCAAGCTGAGCCTACAGCTCCACCAGACTCAAGGGTTAGGAGGGCTGCAACCCCTGGCCGGCCCCCCTTTCGTGCCGGAGCTGCTTCTGTTTCCCTTCCTGCTGGAACTGGCACCACTATTCACTAGGTACATGGCTCTGGCAAATGCCTTCATTCCTCTCAGTCTCAGCTTGCTGGTCATTAAAGTGGGCACAAAACCCCATTTGGTTTAAAAGTTCATTCCAGATGAGTTTATCTTATCCCTCGTTCCTGGTGGGCTGGCTGAGAGGCATGGGGAGGGCTTCAGGACCACAGCCAGCTCCTTCCCTCTCCCTCCCCCTCGGCAGAAGACGGGTGGATCACAATCACCAAACCTGAGCAGATGTGGCCCTACCTGCATCTGTGATCTGGAAGAAGGGGGCTAGTTTTGGGGGGACTCAGGGTCATATGAACAGCCCCATATGGCTCTGGCACACACAGCCGCAGACCCAGATTCCCCTCACCTCTGTGCTTCCCTGTGAGGGCCTACAGTGTCCTCTCTATACCCCAGACCCTTTCCAGAAGCCCCTGCCCATTTTCTGTAGGTCCCACAGAACCTAGCTGCTGCAGGTGCTCAGGGCTCAACGGTGAAGATGAGACGTGGGTGTGAAGGATGATTAAGCAACATGGCCTGGAGGTGGGGTGTTTGTGAAGGTGCCCTGAGGGTCTCCATGGGAGCAGGGGAGAAGGGTTGATTAGATTGACCTTAGCAGGCACCTGCTAGCTGGTATCTGATTCTGTCTATTTCTCAGATGAGGAAACAGAGGCTCAGAGCTTCACCCAGGATCAGTGTTGCAGCCTAGGTGAGCCCCAGGTCTCTAAGCTCTCTGCTGGAATGTTTTGGGAGGAGGTCTCTGTAAGAGGTGTGTTCCCCAATTCAGGGTTTTGCCACCCTCTGCAGACCCCCATACCCTTACCACTGCTCTGTCCACCCACCGCCAACCCTGATGCCCACCATCCCTGCACCTACCTCTATCTGCAACTAGATTCTAGAAATGGCTCCCTCCCCCCATCAGTTCCTCCCATTCGGGCCTCCCTCATCCCTCTGGGATTCTGGGCTCCAGAATTACCAGTGGGCCAAGGGGGAGGAGAGGGCCCTTCTTGCAATTGCCTCCATCTGATATTTTATTTTACACATATTTTTTTCTGATTAGGTACAAAAAATATTTTTTTTCCTCTGGAGTTGCAATTTAAACAATATTTGAAGCCCGCCGAAGCTATCGACCCAGCAATGGTGATGAATTAGAGACGGTAATTCGAATTCATCGACCGCCCCGCCCCTGCCCAGGAGCCTGCTGCCCCTCCCCCAGCCCCTCTCCCATAATTACTGTTTGAGACTGAACAGGGGAGGGGTTCCAAGAGGAGGCAGCAGGGAAGCTGCCAGAAATTGGAGGATCCTAGGATGGGGTGGGGTGAAGCCCCCTTGGGGCTATAGGACTGGCCTTGCTGGGACTGGTGGGTCTCAGAATCTAAGAATGTCGGATCTGGAATTTACAGATGGTTAAACTGAGGAACAGAGAACAGGCAGGCAGGGTGGTTGGCAGTGGGGTGGTGGGAGCCCGAGGTCTACCTGGTCAGATTTCTCAGGTGCCTTGCAGAAACAAAGAAACCAGCCCTTCCCCCTTGGCGCTTGATCCAGGAAGGCAAGAGGAGGGGAAGCTGGTAGGGTGGGCGAGGCGGCGAGACCCAGGCCCTGTGAACCCCATGTAGAGGGGCTACAGCCCCCAGAACTCTCACCTCCCCTTTCTTGGTTTCTCTCTCGCTCCCTCTGCCTCCCGTTCTCCGTCTCCCTCTCTTTCTCTCTTTCTCTTTTGGTCTCTTTCAGTCTCTTGTTTGTTCCTCTTTTGGTTCTGCCTCTTCTTTTTCCTTCTTTATTTTTGTCACTGTCCATTCCTCCTACCTATCTTTGTCTCTTTCTCCCTGTCTCTGCACGTGACTCTCTTCTTGCTTGTCCCTTTCTCCTGGCCAAAGTGTCCGGATCAGACACCAAATGGGACAGCCCTAAGGCGGCAGGCACTCAGGCTAGAATGGGGTACAAAGCTCAAGATTCTGGCCAGTGTGTGTGTGGGGGGGGGGGGCGGTGCTGGGGAAAGGCCAGAAGGCTGGGGATGGGGAAGAGGAAGGATGCCGAGTCCTCCCTGCTAGGGTTCAATATGTGTGGAGGGAGAACAGGTGGGGACACCTGAAGACACTTGGAGCTGCCCCCCATGAGGTTGCACATTTAGGAGGGATGTGCCCTGCCTTCTCCCTCTAACTGCCAGTACTTGCCGCCACTTAAACACTTTTCATTTGCGCAGTGACCGGAACTAAAAGCCTTTCTGCTGGCCTCCGAGCCCCAAGACTAATTACCCCGAAGCCCTCAGCCACCTCTAGCATCCCAGCCAGCGTCCCAGTGTAGACATGGCCTCAAGTGCACCAGAGGTGCAGAAGGCTCTTGGACCCCAGCTCACAGACTAATAGGGTCAGTGGGGTCTTGGTTTGGGCTGCGGTGGGAGGAGTGAGGGACACACCCAGTTGACCAGTTCATTATTCCCAACACCCCAACGCTGCCAGGCCCTGCACTCACCCTCTCCGTTTCTCTCAGGTGCCCCTATTTTGACTCCCTTTTCCCAAAGGGGAAACCCCGGCTTAGAGAGGTGAGACTGCTTCTGGAGCTGCAGAAGTCAGGAAGGCCAGCCCACCAGCTGGGTTTCCACATCTGTAATTACAAGAGCAGTGAGAAGGGAAACCCAGACTTGGGAGTCAGGCTTCTACCAAGGCTGGCACTGCTTCCCCCCACCTCCAGCAGCAGTACCTTCCACAGGACTTCCCACCTGCACTTTATCCTTTCGAGGCCTTGGCCTACCTTTTGGATCACCCCGAAATGTGAGATTGAGACAGCATTAATGGGCTATGTTAGTTACATAACACGACAGTGTGAAAACTGGAAAGTGGCAAGTGTTCTTTGAGACACACCCGTGTTGGTCACAATGTCCCTGAAATACGTGCATGAACTGGGAAGGAGGGGGAAGGTGGTCAGTATGGTAATGTCAAATGCCACATGTTACCCATTTGACCAGTGTCACTAAGTAATGCATCTGGTGATACCTTCGGCCAGAGGGTAGGGGGTGTGCTCTCTGCTACCTGATGTCACCTACACTGCACACAACAGGCTGTGGCTATGTGTCGATATGACTGAGTGTCCCCTTTGGGCACACCTAGTCATTGCATGTGTCATGGAGAGAAAGACAACTGGTGCTGTCCTTACCTAAAACTGTCCAGGTTCCTGACACCATTTCTAACATGTAACAATGACCTCCTCACACACTTGGTCACCTGCCACTTATGAAGCAGTATTCATTTCCCCATTCACCAAGGTGAAGAATATAGGAAGCCCATAGTCGGCTCAGCTAGTCACCTTGCTCTGCAGAGGGAAACTGAGCCTCATGTGTGAGTACAGGCTTTTCAGGTTGTCTAGTATGCCCAGAGGGGTGGGAAGAATGAACATAGGACCCCTCCCCCTGCAACGGGTGTGCCCTCTGCCCAGCCCCCATGTCTGGCAGGGACACAGCCAAGGCTCCCTCTGTTTTCTTGTTTGAGGGATGCCTGGTGTGAGCCCAGCCACTCCTTCCACCCCACTAGCCCCTGTGCACAGAGAAGCCATTGATCCAGTGCCCGTGGTAGCTATTGTCCTAGTGTCTGGGGCGTCTGCAGCCCCCTCTCCAGCACGGTCAAGGGAAGGCCACCCCTCCCAAGCCAGGCCCATTGAAGTGACAGTGGGGGGATTTCCTGCACCCCCACATGCACCCAGGAGAAGAAGACTTGGTTAGGCCACCTCTCTGGGGGCAGGTGTGGACCCAGCTGTTGTCAGCTGGGAGGGAGGAGGGAATCGGGTCTCCAGTGAGGCTAGGGGCTGAGTGAGACAGACACAGAGGCTGAGAAACAAAAAGAGTGACAAAGAGGAGAAAGAATGAGGAGGAACGGGAAAAAATGGCAAGCAAGAGAAACATAAATAGATATAAGGTTATTCTGAGAAACACAAAACAAAAACAAACACAAAAAGCAAGGTGGGCAGGGGGTGTGCATCTGGACCAAGAGCAAATGCGCCAGTGGGCTACAGGCAGGGGTGTGAAGGCCTCTGGACCGCCCCTCCCCCCTCGTTCTCCAGTGACCTTTGCCAGCGGCCGGAGATGGGGAGGGGGCTATCGATCGCAGAGGCTGAGCCACAAAGATGCGCGCGCTGGGGCCGGGGGCTGAGCAACCGCCAGGCCCCGGCCCCCAGCGCTCCCTCACCCAGTGTGAGGTCCCAGCTCTTTGCCTCGGGGCTGCAGGCACAGCGAGAGACTGCTCTCGAGGAGAGTGGCACCCCGAGCTTACAGCAGCGGGGTGTCTGGGGCACAGCACCTCACTCCCACATACACATCACACAAGCGCGCGCACACACACATTAATCGACCCTGCAGGCAACTAAGGGGATCCTTGGTTCCCGGACGGGTTAGGCGAGCGGCTCTGGGGTTGGGGGGAAAGGCGGCCCAACCCTTTTAGCGACGGTACAGCCTGGCAGAGGTACAGATCTCGCTCAAACCTCCTGCAAGAGAGCCCCGAGCCGATCCGAGGGGTGCACGGTCGGGGAATGGGGAGGCGGCAGGGGCTGCGTGGTACCGGGGATCCCCGAGCCAGAATCCCACGGTGGGGCGGTGTGCGCCGCGCTCCTACCTGCGAGGCGCAGCGCCGACATACGCTGGAACTCAGGCTCCTGCAGCCACTTCCACATCCTGCGGAAGGTCTCTCGGCCCGACTTGAGCTTGCTCCACGGCTTGGGGTTGCGCAGCAGGTCAGAGAGTGTGCCCTGTGAGCGGCACAGGATGCGCTGCGCGAAAATGGCCTGCGGGATGCTGTAGCGTTTCAGCTCCGCCGTAATGCGCTGCGCCACCTCCTTGGTGTTGATCTCCTCGGCCGCTGCTCCAGCCCCAGGGCCGCCGCCACTACCTGGGCCGCCGCTGCTCCCGTGCGGCCCGTGCGCCCCGACCGCTGCCAGCCCGCCCAGCGGCGCCAGAAGCCCAGCGGAGCCAGCGCTGCCCGCGCTGCCGGCGCCCCCGCCTCCCGGCAGCCCGCGAGCCAGCGCGTCCTCTGCGCGTCCCAGCAGCGCAGCGTGTGGTTCGAAGGCAGCGGGCGGCAGCAGCTTGTCTCCGGCCAGGTGGCTCGGAGCCCCGTAAGCGGCTAGCGGCGGGGGCGGCGGCGGCGCCTGGGACTGCGGGGCACCGTGCAGCGCGGGTGGCAGTGCGTTGGGCAGCGGAGACAGCGGCGACCCCATGGCGGGCAGCTCTTTGCCATAGGGCCCATAGAGGTGGCCCACGGAGGCGAGCGCTGCGCGCTCGTCGCGCATGAGGGTAAAGCTGCCGCTCACGCTGGCAGCTAGGCGCTGCGGAGGGGGCGGCGGGGGAGGCGCGGCCGCCGGGTGCGGGTGTGCGTGGGGGTGGCCGCCGTGAGCTGCGGCCGCCGCGTGCTGGTGGAACTTGTCGGCCACGGCCGCGAGCGGCGGCAGGTGCTGCAGGGGCGTGAGCGTCGTGTAGGTGCCTCCTAGGCCGGGTGCCTCGCAGGCCATGCCCATAGCTGGGTGCAGCGGGCCAGCCAGCTCTCCGCGGAAGTCGGCACCGCTGCTCCCGCCCGCTGCACCGCCCGCGCCCCCGGCACCGCCGCCGCCGCCGCCGCCGTCCAGCAGACTCGCCATGCCGGCTACCAGGCCCGGGCGCCCGGGTGCCACCAGGCCGCGGTGCTGCGTCGCCGCCGAGCGCGCGTGGCCTGGGCTCAGCAGCTCGCCCGCCTGCGCGTGGGCCACGCCATGCAGGCCCCCCAGGCTCTCCAGGCTCAGCTCCATGCTGGGCCACCCGCCCTTCGCGCGCGCTCCTCGGCGCCCGCCTGGCGCGCTCAAGGCCGCTGCATGGCCCCCGCCCGCTCCCCGGTGGCTGCGCGCAAGGCTGCCTAGCTGCGCGTCGCAGGGCCCGGCCCGGCTGCAAGCGCGGCCACCAGGATGTGGAAGGGGAGCCGCGGCAAGCAGCCTGGCCTGGGTCTGACGTCAGCGCCCCCGCCCACCCGCTCCCCTCACCCCCGCCTCCTGCTACTTTGCTCTCCGCCCTTCCCGGTCCCCTCGAGCGTCAGACAGACCTTCTGGGGTCCCCTGTCTCTGAGCGGGCCTCCTGGGGACCGGACTTACCGAGGACAACAGGATGGAGTCTGGGGACAGACTCTGGAGAAGTGGGGCTAGGGCCTCCAATCTGCACCTCTGATTCCGTGTCCTTCCCCAGAGAGTCAGAAACAGTGCTTCCCTGCCAAGCGCCCGAGCCCATCTGATAGGGATGTGGTGGGGTTGTGGCTGACTAGGAACCCACGACCCGTGTTTCCCCACAGCGCACACACAGACTTTAGGAGGTGGATCCCTTTGCAAGTTCAGCTCCTTCTACACACACACTAGGGAGTCACATCCCTCTTACAGGACCTCTCTGGGGGGCAGTGGTGAGGAAAAGATCTTCAGGTTGGTTCAGGGCCTGTTTGCTGGAATGTATGGATCTGCTCCTGATAGTGGGTATCTGGTCCTTGGTTCCTCCGCTGTAAAATGGAGTACTTGGCCTCAGGGGTGCCAAAAGCCCCTCCCAATTCTGGATTCTTCTTTCTTCCAACCTCAAGGTGGGACTGCTTCCCAAGGAGCTCCTACTTCAACCACCCCTCTTCTCCAGGGTTTCTGTTTTGGGTGGTGGGAGTGAAGGCCCTTCTTTTTCTCACCACTTGGAGACCCATGAGGCCCAGAGGTCCCTGGGAACTGGGATAAATCAATCCGGGCCTCCCACACTCAAAGAAACCTCTCCTCTATTAATCCCTCCCTAAGGGCCACATGCAATTCGGGAGGGTGTCCAGAGTGGCCAGACCAGACCCCGAAGGGTGCTCCCATGTTAAAGCCAGAGTATCAGGTGGAGAGGGAACCTCAAACCAGCCCACTCCCTCTCCCTTCCTCATTACATCCATAGTCCCTCCTGGAACCTTAGCCTGGTTTCCAGAAAAGGGAGGATAAAGCTATTAAAGTCTATGCTGGAGCTCCCCAAACAAACCCTTTGGGCACCCCTATTCCCACCTTCCATGGGATTTCTCACCCCTGTAACTGTGACTTCACCTGGGAGACTTGATTTTCTGCACTGCAAATTTGTGCCGGGCCCATTCTGTGTGTCAGTTTTCCCTTCCTGTTTGTCCCGGCTGAGAGCAGAGGGCATCTGTGCAGAGCACTGGAGTGGGAAACGACCATCTCTGACTGCCAGGGAGTTTGGGAGCCTGGATGAACTGACTTCTCTGCTTAGAAGGGGGTTAATCAGACAGTAGAGTGATCTGATCCAAGTCCTGGGCTGGGCTGGGGCTAAAGGGGATCCCTGCTTGTGCTTTGTGCTGAGGACTCAGCATTAGTAGCTGCCTACTGTTTCCCAGGCAAACACTTCCCACCCAGCCAGGAGGTTGGAGTCAAGTCATGTTCTTCATCTGTCTCAGGACCAAGGTAGAGAGTGGTGGGAGTAGGGCTCCCCCTTGGCTCCCAAGTTCTGTCTAAGTGTGACACTGCACACACATACCCCACTCCAGTCCATGGGCGTTTCAGGTCCATTGGTTTTATACAATTTTAGGTTATATGTCATTACATCCATCTTCCAGGTGGGAAAACAGAGGCTGGAGAGAGAAGTGGGTCTGGACAAGTGAATAACCTTCCATCCTCATGCAGATTCTGAGTCTAAGATGCACAGGTACTGGCTGTGTTGAGTCCCAGCCTGAGCCCCCTATTCTACCCTTCAACAATCACAGACAATTAAAAATAATTGTGGGATTTAAAAATCAATCAACCTCATAAAATTGTTGCATCCCAGGCCCAGAAAATAGGAATCAGGGTTTCTGTGGGTGGAAAAGCAAAGGTGTATGCATGAACTCCCAAATGTCAGCTGAGGGGTGTGCTCCATGGGGGTTGCAGTTAGTCAGGCAGTCTTTTGCATTTTTCTTTTTATGTTTCTCAAGTTGGACGATCATTTTCATTTTTATACAAGCATTGTGGGTTTTCAAAATGGAAAGTGTCCATTTTGAAAGAAAAGAGGTGGGCAGGTGGCTTTGAGAAGAAGGGGCCCCTCCCTTCTGCTGCCTCAGGACACCCTACACTCCCAAGTAGTCTTGGACAGGCTGCCTGGATCCTGAGAACCAGCTTCAGCCAGGACAGGGTCCCGCTCCTCAGACAGGCTGCATTGTCACTGGGAGATTGAAGGAGAAATTTCTAATGGCAGGGGGAGGGGGGAGGGAGAGAGAGAGAGAGAGAGAGAGAGAGAGAGAGAGAGAGAGAGAGAGAAAGAGAGAGAGAGAGAGAAAGTAGAAAGTGGCCCCCACTTTCTCTCACTTCTGGAGCCCCAGAAGCAGTTTCCCCCACCATCGGCCTTTCAGTAATTAGTAAAATAGAATTGAGCCTGCCATGGGGTGGGCTGGTGGCTCGAGCCTGATCGATTTTGAATCATTAGGCAAATTGCTGGCAGGGGCGAGGGTGGGCTGGATGGGGGCAGGGCGCCCCCATTCTCCCCTCTGTGAGGACCATAGCCACATGGGGGATGCTCTCCCACCCCAGTGTTCCCTCATGGAAACTTGGAGTTCAGCTTCTGGAGCCCACATCTGGGCTGTAAGGTGCCTCTCTCTACAGGCGCTGGGCTGCCCCTGGGCAACGCCCACCCTCTCTGGGTCCAGCCAGGCCTGGGAGAACTGAGAAGCACAGCCGTGGGTGCTCTGACCAGGAGACTCCAAGTGTCCAGCAAGGTGAGAGGACCCGCTGGGGTTCAGGTCTCCGCCCCACCAATGGGGCCCAGTCATCTCCACAGCTTCAGTGGCGATAACTCATCCTACCTCAAGCTGCAATGTTTAATCAGTACCCTTCACCTCACCTCTTCTTGCACAGAACACAATCATTGTTATTTTGGTTCCCGCATCGCAGGTAAAGCTATTGGGATGGGGGTGGAATACCTGAAGTTTTTATTTTCCGGGCCTCCCCAAGGCCCCTTCATGGTTCGAGGCTGATTTCTGATTCAATTTGTCTCCCGCAGAAATGAAAGTAACCCATTGCTGTATACCCCTTCTTTTACTAGAGCGTGGTTTTAATAAACAGTGACGACTAATGTTCCCCCAGTCTCATTCCAGCCCGAGATCTGTGCTGGCCTAAGCTTCAGCCCCCCAAACCCGCAGAGGCCCCAAATCCTGGCCCATGCACACCTGGTGGGGCAGCATCCTCCCGCCCAACTCTTGCTCCTTCGTTCGGACGGGGTCAGAGGACTTTAGATTTTGGGGGGAGGGTGTTCGGGTTTTCTGGCCTGGCGGGTGTGTCGGCAGGGCTGAGCGCAAGACACCCTAAGATTTCACCGTCTGGACGTCGGTCGAGGGGGACATTCCCAGCGCCGAACCTAAGGCGCAGCGACGTTGGGGTTTCGCCCGTGGCGGGCTAGACGTCCTAAGCTTCCTGCCCGCGGTCGGGGGGCGCTGGGTCCAGTGGGCCCGCGGGTTGATGCTCTGGAGGACGTGTTGGCAACAGCTGCGCCGGATCGATCCCCGCGCTCGCCCAGCCTCCGTTGCCTCCGCCGCGGCGCGGGGCTCCATCGAATCCTCATCGCTCCAGGGCCGCGCAGCTCGCTGAGTTCTCGGCAAACACAGCACTTGTTTGCGCTTGGACACCCGGGCTGGGCGTCCGCGGTGGGCAGGGTGTGTGTTGGGGGCCTCGCGTCTGGTCCTCTTCCCCGGCCGCTGGGCCTCTGCGGGTCCGGAGTTCGAGGGACCCAGACAGCGGAGGGAATCCCACTCCCTCCAGTCCCCCTCGTTACTCCAGGGTGGGTGATCGTAGCAGGCCGGGCAGGCGCGGGCGCATGGACTACCGGCCTTCGCTAGCACTGCTCTGTTCTCAACTCAGTTTCCCCATCTTCAGAGTGACAAGCAGGGGCTGGGGAATGGTAGGGCGCGCTGGGTCTACTCACTCTCCTCGCGCTCCCTCTGCCTGCTTCGGCCTACTCTGCGCGTGGCGGGTCCAGGGCGGATCCCGGAGCTGGCTGGGGGCTGGAGCCTCCGACACCCCGCTAGAAAATACCGCAAGGCCCAGTTGGAGGAGCAGTAGAAAGGGCTGGAGTAACGAATGCGCCCCCTTACCTCAGGCCCAGACCCCTACTCTCGGGGCTTTGCTGAGATTACGTCCCACCAGGAGGCACTGAAGAAACCAGGAATCTGTCCTGAAGTTTGCAGTCGAGGAAACTGAGGCCACACCAGGCAGGAAGCATTTGCTGTCTCCTGGAGGATGGGGGAGGAGAACAGGACGCTCTGCGGGGCTCGAGAACGACCCATTACCCAACTCCGCTGAGCGCGCGGGTCCCGGCCCCGCAGGCCGCGGACTTCCCCGACGCAACGAAACCCGCTTCTGGCGCCGTGCGCCAAGCGCCACCAACTGCGGAAAAGCTTCCGCCCCCCGCGGCTGAGGAAGACCCCTGCCCCCTCGCGACCCGAGCGCTCTCTGGCCCTTCCTGGAAAGGAGGCTCTGACAATTAAAAATGCAAATATGTGTGGATTTCATCCACAACGCTCTCCTTCACAGGGAGGTAGCTGGTGGACCCCGGAGCCTGGGATCGGTTTGCGGAGGCCCCGTGCTGGGGATCTGGCGAGACCGCAGTGAGGCTGCCGTGGGGGCCCCTCCAGGAACTACCTTGGCTGGGGTCCCAGCCGCTGGGTCCGCGAAGCCCGAGCACGCCAGTTTCCATACCCGGATTGTCCGACCCTTGGCCCGGGAGCCCAGGAGTCGACGACAGAGGCGGGAAGGACAGGCTAGGGCGAGTTCCCACTTTCCAGATGCGGAGACCGAGGCCGGGGCAGGGAGTGAAGACCCCACCCTCTGGGCTTCCAGCGTCCGACGCCTCCGCCCCAGGTGGGTTATTCTCTGTGGCTTCCGGCTGGGGAGACTAGCCCAGGCTTGGCGCCCCATTAACGCGCCATTTATCTGAACACACCCGCGCCCTTTCCGCTCAGCTAGGGAGGGGTGAAGGAGGTAGAGAAGTCTCGTGCCCCACCTGACAGCATGACTGACTCCCTTCCCCTGCCACCCTCCAGGTCTGTCTTCTCTGCCAGTATCCCTTGCGGGTGAGAGGGACCAAGGGACACTGAGGATTTGGGGCTGGCAAGTGTCTGTGTGTGTGTGTGTGTGTGTGTGTGTGTGTGTGTGTAGGAATCTATAAGTCAAGAATGGAGGAAGGGAGGGAGCTGGGCCATTCAGTTTAACAAACCTGTCTGCACAGTCCCCACCTTAAAGCTGAGGCTGCAGCCCCTGCCTTTCAAGTGTAGCTTCTAGGCTTGGAGAGGAGGAGGCAAAAACTGCAATTACTCAACCCCCTGGGGTCAGGACTGAAGCAGAGAGAGGAGACTTCCTGGAGGAGAGGACCTTGAGGCTGGGTTTTGTAGGATGACCAGGTGTTCAGGTCAGGTATGTGAATCAAGGAGAAAAAGACCCCTTATTATTTGGGATGGAAAAAAGTGGATGAGGGGCAGATGTCTGGTATTAGCTCAACACCTTGCAGGCCTTCATTAAAGATATATTTGTTGAATGAGTCAATAAGATAAAGCTGGAGAAGGATAGGAGGGGGGGTTGTCAAAGCCAGGCCTTGAAAGCCAGGCTGAGGTGGCACTTTCTCTTGTTGGGAGTCTAGAAGTAGCGTGTCCCAGGGTGGCCTTTAGAACAACTCCCTCCGACCTAAGGCTGCGCAAAGTGGGCCATCAGAGACATGATGAATGTAGAATGACTGACACTGCCCCCCCTGTACTATGTGTGTGTGTGTTGGGGGGGGGGGCTGTTTGTTCCTGAGCCCAGTAGGTGAGTCACTGTGTACAGAAAGGAAATGCTTTCTCCTTCCTCCATCCTCAGGGGGTGGAGGGCGGGGATCCTGGTGACCTGGGGGCATGATGCACCCCTCAGAACCCCATTCTATTTGTTCCCCCACTCTGCCTATTTGAGCTGAAACGGAGGGATGACTCATTATTCCCATTTTTCTATGAATTTGAGGCACAAGGAAGTCCTGGAATTTGCCTGAACCCCCTTGAGCTGAGTCCCAACGTTGGTCCAGTTCATGTGAGTTATGTGAACATCTTGGAGTGTCCAACTAACAATGGACTTGGTTTCTGAGGCAACACTGAATGAAGCTCTGGCTGAATTTTTGGGGCTCCAGCTACTTAGAGCAACCCCAGCTAGGGTCCTTCCCTCCAGCCCAGTCTTTCAGATAATCCCAGGGAACCCAAGACTCTGCACACTCTGGCATTGGGGGTCAATAGCAAGGAGACTAGGAGGGACCATCCAGCCCACACTCCAGTATGATCCCCTATTCCAAGGCCTGTGACCAGTGGTCAGGGAATAAAGGTATGGAGTACGTGTCTGTGGTGACTACCTACCTGCCTTGGCTCAGCCCCGCTTCTCCCTACCTGTTAATCATTAAAGGAATCTGGAGGGGAAGAGTCACCTGGGCTCCTTCTAAAAGAGACCACTGCATTCTGCACCCTGAACTCTCTGGAATTTGACCCTCTGGGGCGCCTGGCCAGGGAGTGGGAATCAGAGCTTGGTGCAAACACTTCCATGCTGTGGGGTCTTTAGGGGTTAAGGGTGGCCTCACTTTCTCCTGCTGGGAATATGCTTTTTTTTCCTCTGCTCCCCTCCAGTGCTAAAAAGCTGTAATGCTGGTTAGCCCACCTAGTGAGTACCCATGCCCCTCCACCCCTCTGAGCTGTGCCCTATGGCTGTCCTCTGCAATTGCCTCATAATGAATCCCCAAACTTTGGCTCTGGAAGAACTGCTGGGGTTCCCTCTCTTCCTCCTCCTGGCTTAAAAAACCCAAGCACCATATCACATTTCTATTCTTATTGACCTCCTGTGCATCTGGAGGTAAGAAGACAGACCTGCATTGGCAGTGTCTTCTGGGAAATAAGGGAAGGACCCCCTCCAACCCTCTCCTCACCCTGCCAGCCCTCCACAAGGAGGGGAGAAAGAGGAGGCTGGGGGCTCAGGAGTGCAAAACAAGGGACAGACACTGCCCTCTTTCCATCACAGACTTTAGGGGGGACCCCTGGTAGGTCCATGCCACTGCCTGTAGCAACCCTCTCAGCTGGACCTTGTGGATCCCACTTCACAGGAGCTACTGGGAGGAGGCAGCACAGACACATGGCAGGGGATTTAGGTAGCTCTGGATTAACCTCTGCACACCAACCCCTGATTTTCTGTTTCTTGGGCCTTCCCAGGGCTGGAACTTTTTCTGGTTCTTTTCGGTGTGGCAGATGTGATGGAGCTGGGGCCAGGGTAGCCGGGTGGGGGGCTGGATTCAGCACCTATAGGTATCATCAGAGTGTCAGCCTCAGTTCAGCTCCCCTCCATCCTGGCAGGTGGTCAAGGCAAGGGCCATCCCCCATTTTCTGGGTGAACAAACTGAGGCTCCAGCTCCCTGGCTGTCTTGACAATTACGCACGTGGGGTGTGGACTCAGGCCCCTGCTGATGGACTGGGTAATGCATTCTATTTGTTGTGCCTCAGTTTTCCCATCTGCAAAATGAGGATTATGTAGAATTTTTGTGAATTGACACAAGCTGTTTAGATTTTGCCTGAAGCGTGATAGAACCATTGTTCTAACAGAGGTGGCTGGATGCAAACTCAGGATTGTGTCTGGAATTCAGGACTGAGCAAGGCTGCCAAGGGGGAAGGAAAGTGGCTTGAATGGGGGATGGGGAGTCCAAGGACAGCACCGCAAGAGGGCCCTGTTGGATCCTACCTCATCCTGTAAGATCTCTCTCTGCTCCCAGCACTGTAGGCTGGCTTCCTGTTGCCTGTATCTCTTCCCCCTGGAAGGCACAAACAGAGTTTGGAGTGTCCTGGTTTCCATTGTCCAACTCAGGACAGGGTCATACAGCAGGAGCACCTGCCTGAGAAGTCTGTTCAGTTGCACCCGAAGCATTGGGTTGAGGCCTATCTAGTTCACGATAACAGTTAAATATGTGTATGAGAAAGTATGTGCATTGGCCCTGTACCCTTTGGGGGGGGCTCTGGGAGAAGTGTGAGGCCAAGCCGGGCCCTAGTCTGGTGGCTGGAGAAGGGCTGTCCTCTGGCAGGTATGGTGGTGGACTTCAGCCTTAGCACTTTTTGCCTGCAGATGGATGTGTAGGTGGAGGTGAACTGGTAGTGGATTACTGATGCCAGGGTTAAAAATTCCAACTTTGGGTTAAAAATCATGGAGGAAGTTGGCACTGTGTGATCATCTTGCTGATTGATTGAGTTTGCTCAGAAGTGGCTTTGCCTTTGTACATTTAAAAATTTTTTTATTATTATTTTATTTTATATATTTATTTTTAATTTTATGTATTACTTTTAGAGAGAGGGGTAGGGAGAAAGACAGAGAGGGAGAGAGACATCAATGTATGGTTGCCTTTCACCTGCCTCCATCTACGGACCTGGCTGGAGACCTGGCTAGGAATCAAACCAGCGACCTTTGGGTTTGCAACCAGCGCCTTATCCACTGTGCCACCAGCCAGGGCTTGTTTTTCAAAAAGTACATTTTAAGGTCGCTGGTTTGATTCCCAGCCAGGGCACACATAACCAGGTTGCAAGCCAGGTCTCCAGCCAGGTCCTTAGCTGGCGGCAGGTGAAAGGCAACCATACATTGATGCTTCTCTCCCTTTCTCCCTCCCTGCCTTTCTCTCTGAAAATAAAATCTTTTTTTTAAAGTACATTTTATTGATAATGCTGTTACAGTTGTCCTAATTTCTTTTCTGTTTGCTCCTAGGACCCCACTTCCCTCCAGAAATCCCACCCCATTTAGTTCATGTTCATGGGTCATGCATATAAATTCTTTGGCTTCACCCTTTCCTATACTGTTCTTAACATCCCCCTATCTATTTTGTTCTACCAATTATGCTTCCTCATTTAAATATTTTTGGAAGCAAACCAAATTTTATTTATTTATTTATAATGAATAAAATCTTTTTAAAAAGATTTATTTTTAGAGAGAGGGGAAGGGAGGGAGAAGGAAAGGGAGAGAAACATCAATGTGCTGTGGCCTCTTCTGTGCCCCCAACATGGTACCTGGCACACAACCCAGGCACGTTGCCCTGACTGGAAATCAAACCAGTGACTGACCCTTCAGTTACGTTCAGTGGCGGGCACTCAATCTACTGGGTCACTCCAGCCAGTGACAATTATGCTTCTTCTTTTTTTTTTTAATTTTATTGTTGTTGTATTACAGTTATGCTTCTTAATCTCTGCACCATTTCCCCATTTTTCCCCCTTTCCCTTCCCAGCTGATAACCCTCTAAATGATTCCCATACCTATGATTCTGTTCTTATTCTAGTTGTTTACTTAGTTTGGTTTTGTTTTCACTTTTTAGGTTCTATTGTTGATAGTTGTGAGTTTGTTGTCATTTTAATGTTCATAATTTTGATCTCCTTTTTCTTAAATAATTCCCTTTAACATTTCATATAAGGGCTTGTGATTATGAATTCCTTTAACTTTACCTTGCCTAGGAAGCACTTTATCTGTCCTTTCATTCTAAATGATAACTTTGCTGGATAGAGTAATCTTGGTTGTATTAGGTCCTCACTTTTCATCACTTTGAATACTTCTCACCAGTCCCTTCTTGTCTGCAAAGTTTCTTTTGAGAAATCAGCTGATAGTCTTAGGAACCCCTTTGTAGGTAATTCTCTTCTTTTCACTTGCTGCTTTTAAGATTCTCTCTTTATCTTTAACCGTTGGCATTTTAATTACGATGTGTCTTGGCATAGTCCTCTTGGATCTAGTTTCTTTGGGACTCTCTTTTCTCCCTGGATTTGTATGTCTATTTTCTTCACGAAATTTGTGAAGTTTTCCTTCATTGTTTTTTCACATAGGTTTTCAATCTCTTGCTCTACCTCTTCTCCTCTGGCACTACTATGATTCCTTTAAAGTCATTCCAGAGGTTCTTAAGCCTCTACTCAGTTTTGTTTTGTTTTTAAGTCTTCTTTCTTGTGTACTGGTTGACTTTATTTCTTCTTTATGTTCCAAATCATAGGTTTGAACCCTGGTTTCCTTCCCTTAATCAGTGGTTTCATATGGATTTTCCTTCATTTCACTTAGCCTAGCCTTCCCGTCTGCATTTGCCATACTCAGACATATCTGTCAAATCTGTGAGCATCTTTATCACCAGTGTTTTGAACTCTGGATCTGTTAGATTGGTTATCTCCTCATTGCTTAGTTATCCCTCTGGAACTTTGATCTGCTCCCTCTTTTGGGCCATATTTCTCTGTCTCCTCAACTTGACACATTCCTATGTTTGCCTCTATGCCTTAGTAGAGCTGTCGCACCTGTTACATTGCAAGGGGCAGAGTCTTAGGTATCCATCAGTACAGCAACCCGTTTCACCACATTGTGGCGATGCATGTTGGGGAGGGGTCTGAGAGGGAGCAATGCTGCTTGCTCATCACTCACCTCTTCTTTTCCAGACACTTCTCCCACTTCCTCTATGGGACTGGTGCCTATCTAGCTGTTGCCCTGGCTGTTGTTCCCAGAGTGGGTGGGTGTGTGGATATTCTAGGACCGTGGACTCTGCTGAGAGACCAGCAGTTTCTTCCACCACCCCAACCACCACTGTTTTTCACAGTCAGAAGCAATGAGGCTTTATTTTCCTCAGTGCTGGAACCATGAGCTTGGTGGTCTGATGTGCTAGGAGCGCTCTCCAGGTGCCCCTTTCAACTTTTTTCATATGTGACTGTACTTTCTGCCAGCCACCTACAGCCACTGTTGCCTCTGCTGCTTCTCTGCCCTACTTCACTGGCCCCAGCCCTGGCCCTAGCCCTGGCCCCGGCTCTGGCCCTGGCCCTGGCCCCAGCCTGACCCACCCCACCCCACCCCTCTTACCTTTCTTCTTTATATCTTTGTTTGTTGGAGTTTCAGGCAGCTCAATTTTCTGGAACTTCTGGTTGTTGCCAGTTTTGAGGCAGATGTATTCCTTTTTAGCTGTGGAGGGAGACACAGCATGTCTACCTACACCTCCACCTTGACTGGAAATCTCTGTGTATGGTGTATGGTGCATTTAACCCAAGCTCTCAAACCTGATCATTTGGAGTGGAACCCGGCTTCTAATCCAGATTCTTGAGTCCATTTCTTAGCTAGGTGTTCTGGGATGAGTTCTCACAACTTCTTTGGGCACATTTTCCTTATCCCCATGAGGTAACTTTTTTTGAGGATGAAATGATATAATTTATGAAAGCCCTTAAAGGTTGACCAGATGAGGACTGCTGTCCTTATTAGCCTGTTCCAGGTCCAGGAAGTTGCGGTGGAGCAATTTACAGAGGCAAAGGCAACCAGAAGGAAAAAACTAGAAATGAGGTCAAGAGAAGTTGTACCTGGCAGAAAGCGAGTCCACAAAACCCACATTAAGTGGTTCTAAACCCTTGCGACAGGTGAGCTACCATGTTGGTTCTTAGTTCCTCAGAAGGCAATGTAAAAAGAGAAACACTTGCAAAAATGTACATATATGTGACCACACACACACACCTGTGGCCATAAGAAGGCATGGACATGGGCCCATGTATATGTGTGTGTGTAGGCAAAATTCCAAAATGACCCTCATGATTTCTGCTTGCTGGTAGCTTGAATGTGGTTTGCTTGTAGACAATGAAACATGGCAAAGTGATGGATGTCCCTCCATGTTATGTGAGACCATGTCCTAACTGAGATTCTCTTGCTGACCTTGACGAAATGATCTGCCATGTTATTAGGAGTCTCTAAAAAGGGCCACATTGTTGGGTAAAAGTTGGTATGTTTTAGTTCCTGAGAGTAGGAGAGTAGCCCCAAGCCAGAAAGTAAAGCAGGATTTCAGTCCAACAAACACAAGGACTTGAGTTCTACTAACAACCACAAGAGCTTGAAAAAGGACCTTAAAGTCTAGAAAGAAACTTATCCTGGCTGTCACCTTAACTGAGGTCTTATGGGACCTGAGAAGAGGAACTGGTAACATGTGTTGTTTGATGCTGATGAATTTGTGTTGATTTGTTATCACAATTAATAAACTAACTAGTACATAGGGTAATATGTTCTTGCTCTCTGCATTTCTCTGTGTAATTGGCTCAGTATAAACCTCTTGCTCCTTAATCAATTGCATACATTGTCATCATTGGTGTTTGCATTTATTGAGCACCTACCATGTGCCAAGCTGTGCACTAAGCATTTGCACTGGATCATCTTGGCTCATCTTCTCTCCAGTCACAAGACATTGTGCTCAGTTTCCATATAGGGAAACCGAGGCTTGGAGGTTTAACTGAGCAATCTCAGAGCACATAGGGGTAAGTGATGGCTTGAGGATGTCAGGCACCCATGTTCCCCTTTGGTTGCCCCTGGAGGTTTGTCCCATGCCTTCATCTCACCAATCAACTGGCTTTTCCCATAGCACAGTGGCTGTCAGAATGAGGGCCCCACCTGCTGTATCAGTGCTTTTAGATCTAGGGGTGCCAGATATGGGGGCCAGACATCAGGGCTTCCATGACCCTCCCAAACAATCCTGCTACATGCCTACATTTTGGAATAACTGAAAGGATGATTTCTGCTACCTTATGCCTCTGTACCTTTGCATAGGTTTCTCTATCCTGAGGAAGGCAAAGCTTCTCACTGTTTCTTTTTGCAGAGGTCACTCTTTCTGGTCCTTCAGGTCTCAGCTGGTGTTATTGCCTCAAGGAAGCCCTCCAGCCCCTAGACTCATCAGTCCCACCCTGTTTATCTCACACTTCTATGTCTCTTAGAGGGGTATAACATAATTCATAGTGATATTTTTTCCTGGGGATATTTTGCTTAATACCCTGCCCTCCAACCAGACTGTGAGAACTTCAAGGGGACAGGGACCTGGTGCACAATAGGTGTGTAATAACTGGCTTATGTGTGAGATTGAATGAGTGAATTCATGAAAGGATAGCTGAATGAATTGAGACCCTACCTCCTATTTCCCCATTGCTAAGACAAAGGAAAGCAAAATGTAAACAACTCAAAGCTGTATCTCAGCCTGAAGCTGCCAGAAACACCACCTCCCTTGGTAGAACACATTGACCCACCCTGGGGTAGAGGAGTGCCTGGCTTTGTGAAGCAGAGGTAGGGAGCTCCAGGTGAGGAGGAGTCTGTGTCAACTGCTGGGCAGCAGTCAAAACACCCCCCACTCAACTCCAAGACATGTCTCTGCAAACAAGAATGATTTGCCATTGTGGGGCTGCGATACGTGTGTGTTCATGCACATGTGTGTACATGTGTGCAATGTGTAGCCTCTGCAGCAACCAGGACAGAAAAGCCCTCTAATAAACAAAAGCTGGAAAGGCACATTATCAATATTTTGCCTGAAAAAAATATAAGCAGCATTTTCTTCTCTGAAAAATTAATAACCTGGAAGAGGGGGAGTCTGGGCTTGGTGTCTAGTGAGTGAGGGGAGGGGAAGGCTTTGTTCTGCCTCCAGGGGTGCCTGGGTCACTCTGAGCAGTTTCCCTACTTACACTACCTCTAACTTACCTCCATCTGTTTCTCATCTGCTAAAGCCCCCAACAGACCTCTAGCTACAAGCTTGGACCCCTAATCCATCTCCAACCTCCCCTGGAGAGGGGCATCCTCCCCAGTGAAGCCTCTTCCAACTATTTCCAAATGGGCAGTGTCCTTCTATCTTCCTGTCTGTGTTTCTGATGCTCCCTTGTCCCTCTGCTCTTCGTAGGTAACTCCTACTCTACCTGCAAAGCCCAGCTCCTGTGCCTCCTCCTTTACACAATTTCCCCTCCCTTCCCAGATATAACCCTCACTGCCCTTCCCTAGTCTCCAACCATAGTGCCATCACTCCCCCCAGGGACTCCCCAGCCCTAGGTGTCTCTCTCTGGTCCACTCTGTGCTTTTATGTCTCACCCATGGCCTGGGGACTCCTGAAAGCTGTGCCAAAGCTAGAACTTCCAGGACCTCAGCATCATCCCACAGGGTGGCTTGGTATTTGGAAAATAAACAGGGCTCACACTCATTTCCCCTTAGGCCTGGAAAGAAGATTCTGGATTCTGGCCGGGGAGGAGCAAAGCCATATTCTTCTCAGATCTGTTTCCCTTTTTATTAATAAGGAGTTTGAATCAGGTTTTAAGTTTTGGAATAATTTTTTTACTCACTCATCCCCCAACACTTTTTGAGCCTCATGGTTTGCAAACATCCTTGCTGTCTGCAGCTCTCTGTCCTCCCCCACCCCACCCACACCAAGGGCAAGGCATTATTCTTATTTTATTGAGGACATTGCGGTCCCATCAGGAGGCACCTGGGTCTATTTGGAGGCATCTCTGGTAAGGTCCCAGGCTCTGGACGCTCTGACTAGCGGGGACCCTCCCCAGTCCCTACGGCCTGAGAGCTGTCCTTGGTGCTGAAGCTAGAAATGGAGCTCTTGGTTCTGGGCAAGGGTTTTTTCTCCCAGTCTACTCATCTGAGTCTCCTCCCCCCGCCCCAGTAGTCACACCCCATGTTCCCGCTCTCTAGTAGGCTGGATGAATCCATTCCAGTCACTTTGGGATGTTAGCCCCCGCTTTGCTATTTTGTATCCTGAAGGCCTCCCTCCAGCCCTGTACGATGTCTCCTACCCCACAACCCTGCCCCTCCCTTCATATCCTGTGCCCCGACTCAGTCCTACCCAACCTCTCACATTGGTCCCATGGGGCTGGGAGAGCCCAGATCTGCCTCTACTTGTTTGAAACAAATGAACAGACAAGACTCTTGGTATCTGGACACATGTGAGACTCCATAGAGGCCCTAATCCCTTTATGTACCCTAGCCCTGCCCCCATCTCAAAGCATGGCATTGTCAGGGCTGCAAGGATCTGGATCCTGTATGTGAGTGGTCTAGGAGGGCTTCCTGGGGAAGGTGACCCAAGCAGAACTCAGACAGGTGGGAGGTGGGATGATTCTCCTTCCAAATCTTGATCTGAGCTTGAAAGGCCGAGAGGGGTGGGCAGTGCCTCATTCACCTGGAGGGAAGAGAACCAAATTCATTAGGGGAGGGGTTCAAACATGCAGCTTCTGCAAGGAATGGAAGCAGTGAGTGAGAAAGGATATTTTATCCGGATGACTTTGATCTCTTTTCTCAGGCCAACAGGCCTTCAGATATTGAGCATCCCTGTTGATGATGCTAGCTGTAAGTGGATGGGGAAAACACTTAATGGGCAGTTTGAGCCTCACTCAGCTGGATGGGTGCCTGGCTTCTGAGAAAAGAAGGTGGTGATGGACCCTTAAAGGGGCCTCTTCCCCCTCCCCCACCAGTTTTAGGGGGGTTTGGGGAGGGGGACCCAGATGGCTGCTAATAACCCTTCCATTGGTGATTCCATTTGCTGAGTTCCTGCTGCATGCAGCTGTGAACTCTCCATGTGTTTTCATTTTCTGTGCAGTTTCTCAAAGGATCTTTATCACACCTGTTGTGTGCCAAGCCTAGAGTTGGGCATGAAAAAAGGGGGCATTGCAGACCTAGAAGTGAAGGGGGCTGAAAGGGAAACTGCTGGCTTCCCTGAGAAGGAGGCATGTGCCCTGATAACCACAGGTGAATCAAGTTAATTGAGGAGAATTGGGAACATTATTTCAGGCAGTGGGTACAACATTTGTAAAAGCTTGATGGTCAGAAGAATGTGGGGCTATGAGTGGTTGGGTAAGACAGGACCTGTGGGGAGGGGCTGAAGTAGGGGGAAATATGTTTGGATTATTATTGTTATTTCAGTGAAACAAGCACTGTTTTCAGATAAGCTGGCGATGTTATTTTACTCTATAGAAGGGAAACTGAATTATGTAGATGTGAGCCACCACTACTTCCTTCCTGCTCAGAGCTGATGAGCTGGGATGGCTGGATGCCATGGGCAGGGGTAAAGGGTAGCAGGTCCCAGGTCCCAGGGAAGAGAGAATATCAGACAGAGTCATCTGAAAAGAAGATGATGGGAGGGCCAGGGCTCCCCTGTCACAGTTAGCATCAGGAAAGCTGAGTTACAAATAGGAATGTCTGTACTCTTTGTTATATTTTTAAGTGTTTTTTAAGCAAGGAATATATGCATGAGGGACAATATTTTAAAAGATTTTATTCATTATTTGTAGAGAGAAGGGCAGGGAGGGAGGAAGGAAGAGAGAGAAGCATCAATGTATGGTTGCCTTTCACCTGCCTCCAGCCATGGACCTGGCTTGCAACCTGGTTATGTGCCCTGGCTGGGAATCAAACCAGTGACCTTTAGGTTCACAGGCTGGTGCCTTATTGAACTTGCAATCTTGGTGTATTGGGATGACTCTCTAATCAACTGAGCTACCCAACCATGCCTACATCTGTTTTTTAATGCAAATGTTAGCATCCTCTACTCACTCTTTGGGACCTACCTTTTTAAAAATATTAGTTAATAATAGATCCTGCTCTTTAGAAGAGTTTCAGATTTACAGAAAAATTGAAGAGCAGTGTATAGGGCATTCCTATGTACAACCCCCCAATACAAACAGTAGAGGGTTCATTTGTTACAATTAATGAACCAATATTAATACATATTATTAAGTGTTACAAATTGAATTGTGTTCCTCCCCCCAGAAAGATGAAGTCCTTACCATGGTACCTGTGAATGGAATCTTATTTGGAAATAAGATCTTTGCAGATAAGCAAGTTCATATGAAGTCATTAGGGTGGTTCTAATCCAATATGACTGATGTCCTTATAAGAAGGACGCAGATTATGTACACAGGGAAGAGAAGGCCATGTGACAACAGAGGCAGATATGTCTACAAGCCAAGGAATGCCAAAGATGGTTGTAGCTATGAAAAGCTGGGAGAAAGAACATGGAATATATCTTTCATCATGGCCTCAGATGGAAACAGCTCCACTGACTTCCAGCCTCCAGGTCTGGGACAAAATATATTTCTGTGTTTTAGCCACTCATTTTTAAAAATATTATTGTTGTATTACATCCATCTCCTTTTTGCTCCCCTCTGTCCCCCTCCACACCCACCCATTCCCCCCAAAATCAATCCCACCTCAGCCACTCATTTTGAGGTCCTTTGTTATAGAAGCCTCAGGAAGCTTGTACATCAACTCAAGACTATTACTTATATTAGGGTTCACCCTCTGTGTTGTATAATCTATGGGTTTTAATTGCGTGCAACCACCATAACAGCATCACACAGAGTAATGTCACTGCTTTAAAAACCCACTGTGCTCCACCCGTGCATCTTCACTCCCCCTGTCCCCAGGACCCATGAGTTTCTTCTTGTCCCCACAGTTTTGCCTTCTCCAGAATGTTCTAGAGTTGGAACCATACAGGGTGTAGTTCCTCTATGTCTTTTTGTGGTTCAGTTGCTCATTCTTTTTAGTGCTGAATAATATTCCATTGTCTGGGTTAATTTATCCACTCACCTTTGGAAGGACATCTTAGTGGCTCCCAGTTTTAGGCATTTATATTTAAAGCTGCTGTAACACCTGTATTCAGGCTTTTGTGTGGCTGTGGGTGCTAACTCCTTTGGGAAAGTTAGGAATATTCAGTTCTGCTACCTGGTGCTCTGCAGTATGGATGGTCTGTGTTTTACTTAACCAGCATCCTATTGTTGCCTGTTTACATTGTTTCTAGAATTAATTCTTCTGGGAACAGACACTGAGTGTGTGTATTGCCCCACTTCTGCACACACACAAGAGATAAATTTCCCGATTTGGAACACGGGACCTGGGGAATTCATTTACCATTTACTGAGCACCTACTGTGTGCTGAGTGATTTTTAAGGGGCTCAGAGTCAAGTGGGGGAAGGCAACAGATAAAAGTTATTGCCCTCATTAAGCTCTCATTTTAAATTTGACTTTTAAATTTTGTTAGATGCTGGCATGTCTTCTGAAAAGATCCACTCAAAATGACCCAGTCACCAAAAATGTATAATTATGAGTGTGTGTGTGTGTGAAATGGGGCTGTGAGCAGCTTCTGGTGCCCCTCTGTTCCTAAGCTGATGGAGATGGAAGTGGGGGGGCACCTGACACAGGGCCCTGGAGGGGCTGGAGTAGCTGATAAGCAAACATGTCAATCACTCGATCAGTCGAATTGGATTAATAAAGCTGCCAGATGGAGAGATGGCTTCGGAAATCCATGCACCAGACCATGTCCACCTGGGGAAGCTGACGCCCACCAAGGCAGGCACTTGATTGGGCAGGGAACACATCCTGGGGTTGGGGGGCCTGTGGTCTTAACCTCAGCTTCTCCACCTATCAAGGGGACTTCCACCCTAGCAATGTGCCTCGTGCCAAGCATAGCTCAGGCCCCTTATTTCATGGCTTATGTATGACTGTCATTCTCTCATCTAGTCATCCTGTCCTGGCCCTGGGGACAAAGCAATATTGCTCAGGATATGAGGCCTCTGCTCCCAGAGGATGGCCAATATTCATGGAATGCTTGTGTTGAATCACCAGTGTTCTCCCAAGTGGGGCATCCTGGATAGCTCCTGAGAAGGTAGCATTTGAAGTGGACCAGAGATGAGCAGGTTCAGCAGGGGAGAGGGATAATGGGTCCCTGTGGCAGGAACAGCAGGAGGCTAGGCAGGGACAGAGTGGCCACAGAAAGTTGGGAGCTTGAGCAAAAAGAAAGGCTGTAGCGGCAAAAGTGCAGAACATTGTGTATACCTTCACACACTCATGTACATGCACAAACACACATGTGCAAAACACAGGCACATGGACACATATGACCAATAACCACTGACACACTTCACATGCTTAACACGTGTACATGCACACAAAAATACGTCCGTATGTATACACATATATTCACACAATTCATGCACAAACACACTGTGTACCTTCTATGCTTCTGCATGTATGATCACACACATGCATGTGCAACTCTTACACACACGTACATACGTACTAAAAACACACAGTCACATATACTGATTGGCCTCAGCTTCCCGTACTCTCCTTACTCTGACACACATGTACCCATGTATATGTTACACATGTGCACATACAAATGTACAGTTGTACATACTCTCACTCAAACAATACTCATACACATGTACACATTCACCCACACTCTTGTACATTTGTTCACACACCGAAATGCACAGTCTTATGCTCACTCACACTCATAGGTCTATTCATACATTACAAACCCAAGCAGCCGTGTTAAAAATAGCTCATCTTTTGATAAAATCTAGCTCTTTCATCTTGTATAAGAATTGAGCCCTGCTGGTGGCAAAGTGGATAAGGCACTGGCCTGTGAATCCAAATGTCCCTGGTTTGATTCCCAGTCAGGGCACATAACCAGGTTGCAAGCCAGGTCTCCAACCAGCTCCATAGCTGGAGGCAGGTGAAAGGCAACCATACCTTTATGTCTCTCTGCCTCTCTCCCTTCCCCTCTTTCTAAAAATAATAAAATAAAATAAATCTTAAAAAAGAATTCACCCACCTCTGCCTCACTCCCCTCCTTACTCAATAGCCAGCTTAAAATGAAAATTGAATTCTAGCATCTGCTTTCAAAAATAACCCCCATACACTATCCACCAGTCAGTGCCACCTTCCTCAGCTGTTAAGAATTAGAAATGCAAAAGCTGTGGAGGGAGATTTGAGACTTGTCAGGTGCAGCACTATGTGAAAAATAAAGTAAGTACAAACATTTGAGGGTGGGTGACATGAAGGCCACAGCTCTGTAAAGCACGTCTGTGCATGGCACGGAAGCCAGGGATTTCTGAACAAAATAACCACAGCTGACTTTAGGTAGGGGAGGCTATGGTCGAGGGTTTTGTCTTTTTCTATATCATTTAAAGTGGTTATAGAATTACTTTTAGACTTTCCTCTTCTGTAAAACCATGCTGATTTTGATGTGTGTTTGTGGGGATAATTTGAGCTCATTTCAATAAA
Organism: Noctilio leporinus; assembly: GCA_004026585.1. Classification (NCBI taxonomy): domain Eukaryota; kingdom Metazoa; phylum Chordata; class Mammalia; order Chiroptera; family Noctilionidae; genus Noctilio; species Noctilio leporinus. The sequence goes on from PVIW01010381.1 coordinate 44,146, forward strand.
CTTGCTAGCATCAGACTTGGCACAGCACGAGTATTAAAACTATGTAAACTAAAATTTTAAAACAATCACCCATTTGCATAAAATGATTCCGTCTTACCTTTCACCCCTGAAGGAGGAAATATTTTTGGCTTCCCAGAGGAAATCCTACTATTTTATTATAAACAGTATTTTACTTTTTACAATAAGCCTTCCTCTGATAAAATCCAGTTGTTCTTTTAATAAGCACAAGTGGCTTTTGGGGTCTTTGGGATTTTGTGTTTTTACTAAACTGGAAGATTTACAATAGCACAACCTGTCCCTTCAAAATAACTAGTGTTCTTTTTTTTTTTTTTTGAAAGATTTTAACCTTTTATTATTTTATTTTTTAAAGGTTTTATTCAATATTTTTACAGAGAAGGGCAGGGAGGGAGGAAGAGAGGGAGAGAAGCATCAATGTATGGCTGCCTCTCACCTGCCTCCAGCTACGGACCTGGCTGGAGACCTGGCTTGCAACCTGGTTATGTGCCCTGGTTGGGGA
>PVIW01010382.1:0-44560 GCA_004026585.1 Noctilio leporinus
CACTGACTGGCTTATTTCACTAAGCATAATACTCTCCAGTTCCATCCATGTTGTTGCAAAGGGTACAAGTTCCTTCTTTCTTTCTGCTATATAGAATTCCATTGTGTAAATGTACCAAAGTTTTTTGATCCAATCATCCACTGATGGGCACTTAGGCTGTTTCTAGCACTTGGCTATTGTAAATAGTGCTGCTATGAACCCTCATACACTGTTGGTGGGAATGTAGGCTGGTGCAGCCACTGTGGAAAACAGTATGGGGTTTCCTTAAAAAACTAAAAATGGAACTGCCTTTTGATTCAGCAATTCCACTACTTGGACTATACCCAAAGAATCCTGAAACACCAATTCATAAGAATCAATTATGTTCTTTATAGCAATTGTTTATCTTTTTCACCAAAGGCTCAATGGAAAAGTAGCAGAAATACTGCTGTGAGGAGGCTGCACTAGGAGACATCTCACATCTCTCCAAGTCTTAAGCTTAAATTATTCATCATGTTGAATGTTCATGAACAGGAGCATCCACCAGGAGTTCACAAACCTTAGTTGTTGTTGTTTTCTGTTTCATTTTGTTATTATTCATTTGTGTTTCCCTTGTATCTCATCATCCCTTATTCAAAAATGAAGTGGAAATACTGCTATCTTTCTCTGATGACCAATGGGTGCAAGGAGTTTATCTGAAGGCCTGCAGCTTTTAAGGTAGGGCTAAAGTAGGCAGAATGCTGCCATTTGTTGAATACTAACTATTTATATACATTGTTTTACTTATTTCTCAAAAACAGCCTAGAAAGTCTTGATCAGAAACAGTGCTCAGAGATGTTAGGTAATTTATTTAGGGTCACACAGTTAGAACATGCTGCAGTTGGAAACTGAAGTTCAGCTGTGGTTTTGCCTTTCTTGTTGGGTGTTTGGATATTTTTCAAGACAGGAATATACGTGTCAATTTTTGGAGGTCTATATAATTTGGGTAGGGTGGAGCTCAGACAAACAATCTATTATGACATACTGATGATGTTAATCTTGGCTTCATTCTGGATTTTCAAATAGATTACAAAATTAACCCAGGAGCCTCAGTGTTTCAGGGATCGCTAGTTGGCTTTTTTAATTAATTTTATTTGTGTTTGTTGCATTACAATTGTTTCATTCCCCTCACCCCCATTGCTCTCCCCTGCCTCATCCTCTCTGCACCTTCTGCCTCAGTCAATCCCCAGTTCATTGTCCATGGCCATGGGTCCTCCTCACTAGCTCCTCAGCTGAACCCTTTCCCACTCCTGCCTAGTCACCGTCATTCTGCTCTTTGTCTTTTTCTTTTTCCTGGGTCTCTTGTTCTTTCTGCTTGCCTGCTGGCCTTGTTCATTAATCTCCTGTATTAAGTGAGAACATATGGTATTTGTCTTTTACTGCCTGGCTTATTTCACTAAGCATGATACTCTCCAGTCCCATTCAAACTATCCCAAATGGTAGAAGTACCTTCTTTCTTTCTGCTGCATAGAACTCCATTGTGTAAATGTACCACAGTGTTTTTGATCCATTCACCCACTGATGGGCACTTTGGTTGTTTCTAGCACCTGGCTGTAAATAGGGCTGTTATGAACATAGGGGTGCATTCGTTCTTTTGAATTGGTGTTTTAGGATTCTTTAAGTGTAATACTTATAACTGGGTCATAAGGCAGTTCTATTCTTAGTTTTCTGAGGAAATTCAATACTGTCTTCCATAGTGGTTGCACCAGTTTGCATTCCCACCAGCAATGAGCCGGGGTTCCCTTTCTTCCACATCCTTGCCAGCATTTGTTGTTTGTCAATTTGTTGATGATGGCCATTCTGATGGGTATGAGGTGGTATCTTATTGTGGTTTTAATTTGCATCTCTCTGATGGCCAGTGATGTTGAGCATTCTCTCATATGCCTATGGGTCTTTTGTATGTCTTCCTTGGAGAAGTGTCTGTTCAGGTCCTTTGCCCTTTTTTTAATTGGACTTTAATTCTGTCTTCCTGGTGTGGAATCATATTAGTCCTTTATATATTTTGGAGATCAACCCTTGTCTGAAGTGTCATTGGCAAATATATTTTCCCATATGATTGGTTACCTTTTCATTTTGTTGATGTTTTCTTTAGCTGAGCAGAAACTTTTCAGTTTGATATAGTCCATTTGTTTATTTGTTCCTTGCCTTGAAAGAGATATCTGAAAATTTTGCTGCACTGGATATCTGCAATTTTTTTTGCCTATATTTTCCTCTAGGACTTCAATGGTGTTACTGCTTATGTTTAAGTCTTTTATCCATCTTGAGTTTATCCTGGTGTATTGTGTAAGTTGGTGGTCAAGTTTCATTTTTATTCAAGTGCCTGTCCAATTCTCCCAATACCACTTGGTAAGAGCCTATTTGCACCACATTTTATGTTCCTTTCCCTTTTGTTGAATATTAGTTGCCCGTATAGTCCTGGGTTTATTTATGGGCTCTCTATTGTATTCCAGTGATCAGTATGTCTGTTCTTGTGCCAGTACCAGATTGTTTTAATTACTATGGATTTGTAATGTAGTTTGATATCAGGTATTGTGATTCCTCCTACTTTGTTCTACACATGATTGCTGTAGCTATTTTGGGTCATTTTTGACTTCATATAATTTTTTAAATAATTTTATTGTTGTTGTATTACATCCATCCCCTTTTTGCTCCCCTCTGTCCTCCTCATAAAATTTTTTAAAGTATTGGTTCTAAATATGTGAAATAATGACATTGGTATTTTAATAAGGATTGCATTGAATCTGTAGATGGCTTTGGGTAGTATGGACATTTTATTCCCACCCATGACCATGGTATATGCTTCCATTTATTTGTATCTTCCTTAATTTCCTTCCTCAGTGTTCTGTAGTTTTCTGAGTACAAGTCCTTTACTTCCTTTGTTAAGTTTATTCCTAAGTACTTTATTTTTCTTGTTGCTATGGTAAATGGGATTTGTTTTCTAGCTTCTATCTTTGCTGTTTCATTGTTGGTGTATAAAAATGCCTTTGATTTCTGGATATTGACTTTGTATCCAGCTATTTTACCAAGTTCAGTTGTTAGGTGGTATAATTTTTTAGTGGAGTCTATAGGGTTTTCTATGTATATTATATCATCTGCAAATAATGACAGTGTTACTTCTTTCTTTTTTTAAAAAAGATTTTATTTATTATTTTTAGAGAGAGGGAAAGGAAGAAGAGGCAGAGAGGGAGAGAGACATCAATGTATGGTTGCCTTTTACCTGTCTCCAGGCATGGACTTGGATGGAGACCTGGCTTGCAGCCCAGTTATGTGCCCTGGCTGGAAATTGAGCCAGCGACCTTTGGAATCACAGGCTGGCACCTTATCTGCTGTGCCCAACCAGCTAAGGCCTACTTCCTCCTTTTTAATTTGGATGTCTTTACTTCCTTCTTCTTGTATGATTACTGTGCCTAGAACTTCCAAGACTATGTTGAATAGAAGTGGAGAGAGTAGACACTGTTGATTTATTCCTGATATTAGGGGGAAGGCTTTCAGTTTTTTCCCATTAAGTATATGATGTTAGCTGCAAGCTTCTCGTATATAGCCTTTTTTATGTTGAGGTATGCTTGCTCTATTCCCATCTTGCTGAATTTTTTTCATCAGAAAAGGGTGTTGTACTTTACCAAATGCTCTTTTGGCATCTATTGATATGGTCATATGGTTTTTATCTTTCATTTTGTTTATATGATATATTACATTTATTGAATTGCAAATCCCTGACTTGCAAGGTACCATCCTTGCATCCCTGAAATGAATCCCACTTGGTCATGGTTTACAATTTTTTAATATATTGCTGGATCTAATTTATCAGTATTTTGTTGAGAATTTTAGCATTATGTTCATCAGAGATATTGGCGTGTAGTTTTCTTTCTTTGTTATGCCTTGATCTGGTGGAAATTATAATACTGGCCTCATGAAAAGAGTTTTGGAGTTTTCTCTCTTGGATTTTTTAGAATAGGTTGAGTAGGAAGGGAGTTAGTGTTTCTTTTAAATATTTGGCAAAGTTCACCTGTGTAGCCATCTGGTCCAGGGCTCTGGTGCACTGAGAGTTTTTTTTATTATTGCTTCAATTTCACTAGTTGATATTGGTCTATTCAGACTTTCTGCTTCTTCTTGATTGAGTTTTTGTCGGTTATACATTTCCAGAAATTTGTCCATTTCACCGAGGTTGTCAAATTTCTTGTCATGTATGTAGTAATGTTTTTAACTCTTTTTTATTTCTGAGTTATCCATTGTAATATTTCTTCTGTTTCTGCTTTTGTTCATTTGGGTCCTCTCTCTTTTTTCCTTGATGAGTCTAGTTAAAGGCTTGTCAATTTTATTTATCTTTCCAAAGAGCCAGCTTCTGATTTATTAATCCTTTGAATTGTGCTTTTGGTCTCTATATCAGTTAGTTTGCTGTGATCTTGATAATTTCCTTCCTTCTACTTGCTCTGGGCTTTGTTTGGTTTTGCTCCTCTATTTCTTGTAGCTTTATGGTTAGGTTGTTTGTGTGTGTTACTTCTAACCTTTTTATAGAGGTCTTTATTGCTATGAGCTTACCTCTGATAACTGCCTGTACTGTGTCCCATAGATTTTGGGGTGTTGTGTACTCATTTTCATTTGTTTCCAGATACTTTTTGACTTCTTCTTTTATCTCATTGTTAACCCATTTATTAGTTAATAACAGTTATTCATTCTCCATAAATTAGAATGTTTCGGTTTTTTCCCTTGAGGTTGGTTTCTAGTTTCAATCCATTGAGATCTGAGAATATGCTTGGTCTAATTTCACTTTTCTTAAATTTGTGGAGACTTGTCTTATGTCCCACCATGTGGTCTATCTTTGAGAATGTTCTTTGCAATTGAAAAGAATGTGTATTTTGCTTTTTTTGGGTGAAAAATTCTGTATATGTTGGTTAAGTCCATTTCATCTAGAGTATTGTTTAATGCTACAATATCCTTGGTGATTTTTTGCTTGGAACATCTGTCCACTGTTGGTAATGGGGTATTAAAATTCCCCACTATTAATATTGTTGCTGTCTGTATCCTTCTTAAAGTCATCTAAGATTTTCCTTATATAGTTGGGTGCTCCTCCATTGGGTGCATATATGTTAACAGAGTTGTATCTTCTTGATGGATTGTTCCCTTATTATGAAATGTTCTTCTTTGTCTCTTATTATGGCTTTCATTTTAAAATCTGTCTGAAATAAGTATTGCTACCCCAGTCTTTTTTTTTTTTTTTTTTTTTCATGTCCATTTGCTTGAAACATGTTTTTCTATCCCTTCACTTTCAGTCTGGGTTGATCTTTTTTTTCTGAGGTGGGTCTCTTGTAGACATATATATATATGGGTCATGTTTTCTTATCAATTCAGCTCCCCTATGTCTTTTTATTGGTACATTTAATCCATTTACATTTAAGGTTATTTTTGAGAGTTACTTCATTGACATTTTCCCCCTTTGTTCCTGTATTCCTCTCTGTCACTGTGTTTCTTCCTCTTTTAAAACAGGACCTTTGGCATCTCTTGCAATGCTGGTTTGGTAGAGGTGTATTCTTCTGGCCTTATTTTGTCTGGGAAACTCCTTATTTCACCTTCCATTTTGAATGAGAGCCTTGCTGGGTAGAGTATTCTTCGTTACAGGCCTTTGTTTTTCATTACTTAGAGTATTATTTTGCCATTCTCTTCTGGCTTATATTGTTTTTGTTGAGAAATCATTTGATAACCTTGTAAGAGCCCTCTTATATGTTATTAGCTGTTTCTCTCTTGATGTTTTTAGGATTCTCTCTTTATCTTTGAAAGGTACCAGTTTTTAAAAAAGATTTCATTCAATTTTTTTAGAGAGAAGAGAAGGGAGGGAGTAAGAGAGGATGAAAAACATCTATGTATGGTTGCTTCTGGCCTGCAATCCGGGCATGTGTCCTGATGGTGGATGGAACCAGGAACCTTTGGTTCTTAGGCAGGTACTCAATCCACCGAACCACAATGGCCAGTGTGAAATTTGTCATTTTAATTATAGTGTGTCTCTAGGATTGGGCCTGTTTGAGTTCACCTTCTTTGAGACCCTCTGTGTTTCCTGAACTTGAGTACCATTTTCACTTATCAAGTTAGGGAAGTTTTCTGTCATTATTTTTTCAAACAGGTTTTTTATCTCTTGTTTCTCTTTTCCTTCTGGTATTCATATGATATGGATATTATTGTGTTTCATGTTGTCCTGCAGCTCTTTTTTTCATTTTGTTGCACTAGCTGGTTATTTTTTCCCTATTGTCCTCCAATTCGTTGATCCAGTCCTCTGCTTCCTCTAACCTTCTTTGAATTCCTTCTATTTTCTTCTTCAGTTCAGTAATTGTGTTCTTCATTTCCTCCTGGTTTTTACAGATGGTTTCTCTGTCCTTTTTTATGATGGTATAATTTTCAGTGAGTTCCTTCTAGTTTCCCTGGAGTTCTTTATAGTTTTCTTTGAGCTTGTTGAGCTCACTGAGCTTTCTTAGGACCATTTCTCTGAATTTCATGTCTGGTAGTTTCCTTGTTTCTATTTGCTTTAGCCATCTTTCTGGGGATTCTTCCTTTCCTTTCAGTATAGACTATTTCTTTTTCTCCCCCTGTTGGGTGTCTGTTATTGCTTGTTTTTGTTTCATGTATTAATCTGCTATAACTCTCTGCCTTCTTGGAGTGCCCTTCTATGTTAGGAGATTTATGGGTTTCAGTGATGCAGTCTACTAGATTTTCTCAACTTGTTGTTTTTGGGGTGTCCTTTATGTCATTAATTTGGGCTGTCTGATTGTATTTTGGTGTTGCTATTTCCCAGAGCTAAAGAATCTGTTTTTTGTTGTTTTTTTTTTCCATGTCGTGACTGAAAATCAAAGTCAGCCTCCTCTGCCAGGATTTGCTTTTGTTCCACCTCTTGGATCTTCCCTTTCCCCAGAAGAGGCTGCGAGTGAGGGGAGGCAAGAATTTTCCATTGTCTCCAGCCACCAGTGTCCTTGGTGCTCTGGAAAAGGGGAGGATCCTTGGCTGCCTGCTTCTCTTTCTCAAATTGTTAGTTTGTTGAGTTCCTTTGAATTTCCTCTACTGATTGATTAATTAATCCCTTCTTCAATTCTACATGGATGGTGCACTACTTAAGTGACCAAGGGGAAGTCAGTTCCCTTCTCTGTTTTACTTTTCATGTCAGGAGGATGAATATGATGACAAGTGACCTGAGAGATTGTGAGCCTCAAACTTGGTGGGACTGGGTGAAAAAAGTGATTTTATTTCTGCCGTTACACTCTTTATTTACCTGCTGTGAATACCAAGAGGCCTTCCTTCTTGGCCAGATGTGGACTTTCAGCTGGAGATTTCTTTTTTATTTTAATTTAATTTTATTGTTTTTTATTATATCCATCCCCTCTTTCCTTCCCTCTGCCGCCTTCTCCACCCACCCACTCCCAGCAAAGTCAATCCCACTTGTTGTCCAGGTTCATGGTTCTTCCATTCTAGTTCCTTGACTAAACTGCTCCCCTTCTTTGCATCATCCTATCCCCTCCCACCTCCCCTCTCCCTTCTGCCCACTGGAGATCTATTCATTGTATTCATGTATCTGGTTCTGTTTTGTAGCTGGAGATTTCTAATTTCCCACTGGATCTTGTAGTTTTTAAGTGTTTTATTGTTTATACTATTACAGTTTTTTTCCAATTTCTTCCCCTTCCCTGCTCTAAATAGCCTGACTTCAACTCCCACAGTAAATCCTTACACCCTTGTCCATGTCCATAGATCATTCATTTGTAATTTAGCGAATCCCTTTACCTTCTTTTAATCCCCATTTCCTACCTCTCTTCTTATAGCTCTCAGTCTCTTACATGTTTCAAAGCCTCTGGTTTCATTTTGTTCATTGGTCAATTTTGTTCATTAGATTCAACTTATAGATGAGATTGTATGGTATTTGTCTTTCACCAAGTGTTTTATTTCACTTAACATAACAGTCTCCAGTTCCATCCATTCTACTGCAAAAGGGAAGAATACCTTCTTTTTACTGTTGTGTAGTGTTCTATTGTGTAAGTGTACCATTTTTTCTAGCCATTTATCCACTGATGGGCACTTAGGCTGATTCCAAATTTTGGCTATTGCAAATAGTGCTGCTGTGAACATCTTTATGGTCAATTAATATTTGAAAAAGGAGGCAAGAGCATACAGTGGAGTAAAGACAGCCTCCTCAATAATGGTGTTGGGAGACCTGGACTGGTAAATGCAAAAAATCCCCCAAAAACCCAAAACAAGGAAACTAGACCACCGTCTTATACCATACACCAAAATAAACTCAAAATTAATAAAAAACTTGAATATAGTCATAACACTATAAAAATCCTGCAGGAAAGCATAGACAGTAAAATTCAGATCTCTGGTGTAGCAATATTTTTGCTGATATATCTCCTAGGGTAAGGAAAATAAAATATATATATAAACAATGGGACTACTTCAAATTAAAAAGCTTCTGCACAGCTACAGAAACCATTATCAAACTAAAAATGGACCCAAATGTGTGGGAGCACATATTTGCCAATGATCTGTCAGACAAAGGTTTAATTACCAAAATATGTAAAAAACTTATAAGATTCAACATCAGGAAGACAAACAGTCTAATTTAAAAAAATACAGGCAAAGGACCTGAACATACACTTCTAGGAAGTGGAAGATGGCCAATAAACACATGAAAAAGGGCTCAACACGACTAGCCAGCAGAGAGATGCAAATGAAAACCACAATGAGAGATATTGTTTCGTACCTGCCAAAACGGCTATCATCAATAAATCAACAAACAACAAGTGCTGGCAAGGATGTGGAGAAAAGGGAACCCTAGCATGTTGATAGCGGGAATGCAGACTAGTGCAGCCAATGTGGAAAACAGTATGGAATTTCCTCAAAAAATTAAAGATGGAACTGCCTTTTGACCCAGTGACTTCACTGCTAGAAATATACTGTATGAACTCTGAAACTCCAATGCTACTATATCTTGCCTGCTGAACACTGTGGCTCCTTCAGACTCTTTCAGCTAGACCAATGGAGCATTGGTAGACAGACCCTTGCTTATTCTCTAGATTCTTAAGCACTCAGTGTTATATTCTTCATTATGCTGTCTGCAGGGAGGGTGGGACAAGGATCTTCCAGTGTGTTGTGTTGTTGGGCTCTGAAGATTCCATTTGCTTATTTCTGGCTTACCTTTCCTTTGTCAAGGCTGGGAGTAGAGGCTGGTTTTAGTGAATCAAGATATTTTGCTGAACAGTGTATATTCTTTTGACAGAATCCCCTGCCACTTTTTTAAACTTAAAAAAAGTATATAGCAAAACAGTTATTGACTTGTATGAAAATGATCCAAGATGGTATTTAAACAAGATGGGTGGGGGGTGGGTAGTCTGAGCCTTATCAGGATGCTCATGGTCACTGGCAACAGGCTTCCACCTGTGTGTGTTTTGTGGGGTAGGCCACAGAAGCAGCACTGGCAGGGCCCACCCTCCTCTTTCACTGCCTAAGAGGAGGGTCCCAACCCTGTTGGCCCCTTTGGTTTGCTTCCTTTTTGTCACCAAACCAGGTTTTTTTTTTTTTTTTTTACCAATTAAAATCTTGTAGGGTCTTAAAAAGCAATTCTGCCTTTTCAAATAAACAAAGGCAGAGAACAAATGGAAGGAAAAGTTTCAATAAATCTTAGGCATCATTTCCTCCTTCTGTGACACTAAATTTACGTAGATAAAAACAACCTCTTAGATTTACATTTTGATTCAGTTACTGCTTTCATGTGTGTGGGGCTGTCCCATTTCAGATGAAATTTATCCACTTGTTTAAATATTTAGTAGTCTAGTGTGGATGTTAATGAAAGTCTGGCAGTGCTATTTTAAGAATTGCAACAATGATAGTAATTTTCAGTGTCAGATTCCTGCTTTGCAAAGGGAGAGAGGGATGGGAGGAGGAGGAGGTAAAAATGTTTTCAATTCTAATAGAGTTTGCCATCCGTGGGGCTGTGCCAGACAGATGGGTCATGAATACTGTCTAGACACTCTCTGCCTGAGCGAAGGCATGGTCTCTAAGGACACGAAATGAGACGCTGGCTTAAGTAACTGGGGAAAGTCAGGGCAGACTGTCTTGTAATCAGATAGAAATCAATGCCGATCTGCTTCCTGGGAAAGGCGAAAGAGAGGGCAGGTTAGATTCTGAGGGGGTGTTAAGAGAAAACATCCTCTGTTACTCATCAATTTTAGTGCAAACTTGACTAATATTGGGCATTAGGGAGAATGTGAAAGGAGAGTTGTAGAATGGTAACACTATAGATTTAAATTGTACCCTGCCACAGATGTGGAATGATTTAATTCAAACATGGTCCTTGAAAGGCTAGAGAAGAGCAGGAAAGGAAAACATCTTCTTATGTCATTACAACAAGAACACGAACTATTGGGTGACCTGTATTAATTGAGTATATTGACGAGGCTGGTACTGCTTCAGTCAGGATTGTCTGTCCTGAGTGTTCATTTTCTTGGGTTTAGCCTCTTAATTAGATAGGATTTTAGAGACTCATCTGGCTTGCTTTCCTATCTAATGAATCTCTGAGAACTCCCCAAAGCTAAATCTCATCACAAGCAGCTCTGCTAATGGTGCTGTAGGAAATGAGGTAAAAATCTCACAAGCACCCTGCTTGGCTGCACTGGAGTGCATGGGCTCTTCTGATGGTTGTTTTTACTCAGTATCCTTGGTGCCAGGATTGGGGTTTACATGACATAAGTAGTGAGTTTTCTTTATATTAAAACTTACAATCTAAATGTGGTGGAGGGAGGGGAAGGAGGTATTGCTATCAGGATGAAATTATTGGGGAGGCAAGAAGAGCATGATAGCTCTGTTGGAATGGGCTTCATTATTAGTCTTGATGTCAATAATCATATGTTTGTTTAGAAAGGTTACCCAAAGGGTCTACAGTAAAGTTTGAGAAATCACAAAAAATAAAGCTGAAAACTCAACTCTCATATGATGGGACCTGTGCTGAAAAGGTGGGGTGACCCCCTGAGGGTCAGGCCTCTGAATTAACCATCGGGTTCATAACTCTTTTAGTCATGTACCAATGAAGACACCAGTATAGACTTTTAATTTGGGGGAGTGGGGAGAAAAAACCTCCAGCAGCCTAAACTTAGCAATAGTCATTCTTTTCATTCTTTCATTTTTTCTTGTTATGTCCTAAGAGCTCACAGCAGAGGGAAAAATGGATGATTTTTTATTTTTTTTTGCTGACAAGAAGGAAAAGGAAATCAAAAAATAAAACTATTCCTATAGAACAGAAAGAGAAGTTGTGTTGAAGAGCTGCAGCCATTGCAGTAAGTCTGACCTTTATCCAAAACAGTGCTCAGAAATATCACCAAGGTCATCCAGAAGATGCAGTGTCTTCTAGTAAGGCATCTTTCCCTAAAACTCTTTTCTGTTGCCCCACAGAGTATTATACTTGGGGCATAAACTCTCTCACCCTTTGGATAACCGATAAGGAACATCCATTTGTGGCAACAAAGCATGATGTGGGGTTCTGATACCAACATTCACTGGCTGCCTTTGGTGTCTGCAGGGCAAGCCACAGCACTTGGCAGAACCCCAATAATACTTTTTGGTTCTGTTCACTTATAATTAGAGGAACAAAACATGCATCTGCCTATTTCAAAGACTCCAGGGATTTCATGGGGACTTGTGGGCTCATGTATGTGCCTTGGCTAGGAAAATATATATAATATGTTCCTCTTCTTTGAGAAAAAGCACCTGCCTTCACATTGGCACACATTGTTCTGGAAGGGGTATCTGGGCATTGGGCATTTTGCCACTTTATTTTTATCTCTGTCTTTAGTGAGGATTCTGGGCTTCCATTATTTGCTTGATTCTTAAAAAGAGAAAAAAGAAAAGAAAAGAAAAAGGGACAAAATGGTACTGGAGCTAAATTTCTGACCATTTTCTCCTTAGATCTTGGGAGAAGGCCTGGGTATTGTTCCTGGTAAGGTGCAGCAGTAGAGTGTCTCAGTTTGGCAGCCTCTTGACTGATTAGAATCAATCTAGGTTTGAAGCAGGCAGCAGGATGAAGCTCCATGCTCTCCCTGTCAGAGGGTGAGTGGGGGCAGTGGGTAGCTGAACCAGACAAAGACAACTATTTGCCTTCTTTGATTTGATTTAGATCTATGTCTATATTTGACATAGTTTTCCACAGAAGGGTAACCAAGGAAAATGCACCCCTCAGAGAGCCCCCCTTCCTATTAAGTATGCTTAGAAGATAGAAATGTCAAGTGTGACTTTTCCATGGGGAGGGGACTTGGCATGAAACCAACATTTTAAAATGCCAATCTGACCTTAAAAGAAATGAAAAGTATTCATGCTCTCAGAACTACCAGGGTATTATGCTAATCCCTCACAAGGCCATCAAGGGCCAGTGGCCACTGCCTCCTCATGATCTTATAGTTCTATTATTCTCATGCTAGGACATTTAAAGCAGAAACTTATGGGAACTGATAGCCAGTGCAATTAGCTTTTTCCAAAAAACAAGATACCAGGACTCATTAATTTTCAAAAGCAGTTGAAAGAGAATGAGTGATTGAAAGATAATGTCTGGATAGGAGGCTGGAGACTGCTCTAGAGAAAATATGTTTGGAGTAATTACTTGCAGAAAATAATATCTTAAATAATAGGAACATATCCCTTGGGGGACATATTTCATAGAGGTTATTTTTATGAATGTTGAATATGTGAGAGGGCCAGGGCTTGGGTGGATCTAGAGTATGCAGAGGTGATGGGGTGGAACAGCATGTACAGGGGGGAATGTGGTGGGTGCAGACTGTATGGGGGAATGGGTAGGTACAGAGTTCATGTGGGGAAGAGGGGTAGGTGCATTGTTCACAGGATGTGGTCTTTGCTCTCCAGCTTTCTGTATCTGGTGCTAACATAGTGCACTTCAGAAGGTCTGTAAGGGTTTGGGGTAGTTTCTCTCCAGTTCCAGTTTGTGGGACAGCAGGTAAGACCTCTTTGTTCTTTGTGCTTAAAGTAGTCCTCATCATGGGGGAAGGGGTTCTAGGGAACTCTTACTTTCCTGAGCAGCTTGACAGGAGGAGCCAGAAGCATGTTGGGGAAATGGAAATATCATGTAGGAATTTTCAGGATGAGCCAGCTTGATTGGATGTAAAGACCGAATTTGAGGAGTATAACTAGAAAAGTAGATTGGGGCCAGATTTTGGAAAGCCAGAATGTCAGTACAGATAGTTTTTATTCTCTATTCTAAAGGAAGTCATTGAAGGTTTTACAGTAGGAAAGTGAGGATATGATACAATGCATGGAGGTCCTGAGAGATCATCTAGCTTTGTAGTGTACTTTATAGACTTAAACTATAAAGGAACTTAAGCCCAGAGAGAGTAAATAACTTGTATGATGTCACAAAATAGTGATGGTGGAGACCCAGATGTGAATGAATGCTTTCTATCTGTTAGGCTAGTTTTCTTTCCATTGTATAATGTCTTCATACTAACTAGTCAGGTAAGGCAGTTATAAGAAAAGACAAAGAATAAAGAGGGAGTCATTTGGAAGGACCCTTCTCTGCAAAGTGGCACCGTTTAGGTGAACTTGGTATGCACCTCATGAGGGCAGAGAACTAACTGGGAAGATTTTCAGAGAGGACAGGCCCCTAGTACATTTGTTACTAATGGTACCTTTTTAACAGTTTTGATGATATCATATTCTTATGATCATTGTTAAGGTTATACAAAAAAAAAAAAAAAAAAAAAAGAGAATTTGAAGGAATCAATATGCAATCCTTATCAGGAGATGAATAGATAGGTAGACTGAGTGTACCCCAGTTTGAAGGTGTACCCCAATTTGGGATATTTTCCCAATATATGGCCTGCTATGGTTCTGTAGGCTACCTCTCACTGCTGTAATCTTAGGGCCCAGTGCAGTGCCTGGTATCCCTCAGAGGCTGTCAGTACAGTGGAAGGAGAGAGCAAGGGAGGGAGGAAGAGACAGGTTATTTCAGGGCACAGGGTATCTAGGAGATGCCAGTGGGTGATTCTAGAGAAGAACCCTGTGAGCAAGTCTCTAAAGTGAATGGGATCCAGCATAAAGAAGGGGTGGAAACTACTCCTGGGACACTTGGGCAGAATGCTGGGACTTGAGGTGGAGGAGGAGGAGGAAAGATTACCTAGGGGCATCTTTCCACTAAAAGGTAGTTGGGATCTTCTGCCACCAATCTGCTTTAGACTGGGGAGTTGGAAAAATACTAATGTAGAAAAAACCCCCCACAGTCATAACAGTCAACATCTTGGTTGTACTTTACATAATAAAATTTTATTTTAATTAAAAATAGCTATATTGAAATATAATTGACAAAATTGTAAGATATTTAAAGTGTGTATCAGGAAGATTTAATATTTGTATCCATTGTAAAAAGATTTCCCCATCTATTTAATGCATTCATCACCTCATGCTTATCTTTTTTGTTAGAATATTTAAGTTCTATATTCTTAGCAAATTTCTTTTATACAATACAGTCTTAATGATTATAGTCACTCTGTTGTACATTAGATCCTCAGACCTTTTCCATCTTATAGCTGAAAGTCTGTACCCTTTTACAAATTCCCCCTCATTCCCCTACTCCCTCCTTGTAATGCCTTTGTGTGCACATGAGTGCGTATTTCTGCCATGGAATTTTCTTGTGTGTAAATGTAGCATTTGATAACTGCAGGAAATGTAATTCAGGACAGATTCAGGATCCAGCTCTGTCCCCCTTTGGAAAAAAAATGATTTGTTTTGCTTTGCTGCTTGTGCATTTGTGGTACATGTTTGTGTGCATGCACAGATCAGGAGAACTGTGAATTGCTGGGGTGTTACATAGAAACTTTGGGTGTAATGTTCAGAAGGGGTAGGACTCCTGATATTTTTTCCTGGGGGCCCAGTACTGAAACTTGCATAGGTGGTAGTAGATTTTTGCATTATTTGTGTGTCACAGGAATGAGCTAAAATGCAGAATCAGCCGCTCTGCTACTCTCTTGAATGACCTTAGTTTTATTAACACTTTGGGCCTGAGTTTTCTTGGCCTGCTGGCAAGGATGACAATTTTGGCCCCTAGAGTCCCTTGTGTCTTAAAAAAATTATCTGAATTAGTGACTTTATTTCTGTTATTAACTTAAATAAGATAAATATTGGACATAACATTTATTCAACAAAGGTGTTTCTTTGTAAACAATGTCATTCTTTTCAGGTTGTTGAGAGAGGTGTTATTCAGCCAAAAATGTCTACTAGTATAAAATCAGAACCTCCTCCATGTGACTGGCTCATCCATTTGTTACAAAGTACCAGGTGCTCAGCTTGCCTTTACCCCTGTTAGCCTTGCTCATTACCTTTCAACCAGCATCTCCAATATTGCCATGTAATCTGTGCATTGGAGACAATAATGATGCAGTGTGTGAATCCAGAGTCTGGCACCTAGTAGCACCTTGATAGAAATAGCTGTGATCACAGCCTTAAAATATGCTAACAAGCTGCAGGAGTTAATGCGTGCTGCTTTTATACTGCAGATGTTCATTCTGGTGCTGCTGCTGATTGCCCAGACGCTGCTCATGATCTCAGTGTTTGGTGGTATTTTTGTCTATTGCAGTGTTATTCTCTTAAAGGGACTACCTATCTCCTTTAAAAAGTGTGCTGTTTTTCTGGGCCTACAATGATAGTGGAACACCCTTTGGTGGTTAGAGTGAGCAAAAGAGCAGAGTACACATGGAGGAGCATTTTTAATGATAGTGGCAGAATGTGACTGTTTGATTAAAATAAATTAGGTTTTATCTTGTTGTGGTTAATGTTTATCTAGATGGAGTTTCTGAGCTCTAGAAAAGGTTTTAAATGTGGTATATAAATGCATAAGGAAATTCCAGTGAACCAATTTTAAAGGAATGATTTAAGTACATTACATTAAAATTTAAATATACATAGAATTTTGAAATTCTGGCTTATAATTGTGTCTTGTTTTGCTTCCTAGCACATATTAACAAATGATTCCATTCTCTTCACAATCTTTGCTTTTATTAATACCTAGGTGTACCCTTGGCTACACCTTCCCATTATTGGTTTACTCTTACTTTGTAGAAGTCAATTGGATGAAAATCATACTCAAGAGTGAGTGGATGAGACAGCCAAAGGCTATCTGCTCTGCAAGGCTGGTAGTATTTGTCCACATTGAAGGATGGCTGTCTCTGTAGAGAGGGTGGCAGGAGGAAATGCCTGGCCCACATTGGGAGTTCACCTAAGCTGCAGGTTCAGGCAGCTGGCGAAAGTGAGGTGGGCAGGATGCTAAATGCCAGAGCACTCAGAACACAGGGAGACACATAGCAGAACTCACCCAGAAGGTTCTGGTGAGCAGGAAAGCACTGCATTCCTATGCAGAAGCTATAATATTGGATGCTTTGTGTGGCCTTGAAGGGTGTCTAATCCTAAATTCACAAATACAGGTTATGATCATTTATACATTCATCCATTTATGTATCCCACTTGACGTATGCTTTGCTGGGTCCCCCAAAGCAAAGACAAGGCATGGGACCTAGTAGATATTCAATCAGTGTTTGTTGAATGGATTTATATGCACCAGTCAGTGTGCTGGGCAATCCAAATTATCTAAGACTTGGTGGTCCTTGTCTACAGAAAGGGCATAAAGTAGACTGATGCTGGGTACCTGTACACACACACACACACACACACATACTTGCTGGTCACCAGTGAGGAGGAGTGGGTGCTGCCTATAAGGGGCCAGGAGAAGCTTGGCAGATGACCAGGCATGCTGAAGCTCATCCTGGTGAACAGGACCAGAGTTTCCTCAGGCCGTAGGCAGGTTGTTCTACCCAGTGGGCAGGCAGGCAGGCAGGAAGCTTGTGGTCTCCAAGATTTTCAAGGACCTACAGAAAAGTATTAGAAACCTGAAAAAAGTGGTATTTCCTTCATAAGAGAATAAGAAAACTGCAAAATTGAAATAAACATGTAATTAACTGTCATCTATGATTCATTATCTCATATGGGATGTGGGTGCAGTTCATTGGTTTAGGGTGCATCTGTGAGGCTCATTCAGGCTAAATTTCAAATATATTTTAATATTAAAATTGAAATTTATAAATTCTAAAGGAGCTATAAAAACAAACAAACAAAAAAAACATTATGTGTAACCTATATATTTTACCTAACTATGAATCTTTTACAGTCAGTTGATGAAACAAAACAAAGAACTAACTGAAATGTTCTTAGATATAATCCAGGATAGAAGAGTGGCTGAAGCAATAAAGGATGTGCCCACTGTATACTTAATGGTGGAAGAAATGCCTTGATTCAGTAGCAGAAGCTTTGGGGATAGTCATTAATCTAAGCTAGAAAGCCTATTTTTGAGTGTTGATAGCTGAGGGTAGTTATGAACAGGAACTCTTAAAAAGAAATGGGAGAATCCCTTGAGAAATAAATGTAAAGCAGTTTTAGTTATTTTTTATTGTAATATCTGAATAGACCATTCATGTTATGTACCTGAGTCATATAATTTTTTCTGTTCAATTAATGGAATATAAAATAATCATGGCATGATTCTTTGGGTATAGTCCTAGCAGTGGAATCGCTGGATCAAAAGGCAGTTCCATTTTTAGTTTTTTTAGGGAACTCCATACTGTTTTCCACAGCGGCTGCACCAGCCTGCATTCCCACCAACAGGACTATACCCAAAGAATCCTGAAACACCAATTCATAAGAACCTATGTACCCCTATGTTCATAGCAGCACTATTTTCAATAGCCAAGTGTTGGCAACAGCCTAAGGACCAATCAGTGGATGATTGGATCAAAAAACTTTGATACATTTACACAATGGAATACTACACAGCAGAAGGAAAGTATTCCTAACCTTTGCAACAACCTGGATGGAACTACAAAGTATATTATGCTTAGTGAAATAAGCCAGTCAATGAATGACAAATACCATATGATCTCACCCATTACAGGACAACAATGAGCAAAACTATCAACAAGCAAAACATAACCAGATATATGAATACAGTGAATAGGCCTTCAGTGGGCAAGGGAAAGGGGGTTGGGGGGAGGGGGGAGGAAGAGGCATGGAAGGGGAGCAGTTTAGACAAGAACCTATTATGAAGGAACCATGGTCATAGACAACAAGTGGGATTGACTTTAGGGGGGAATGGGTAGGTGGGGAAGAGGACAGAGGGTAGCAAAAAGGGGATGATGTAATATAACAATAAAATTAAATTTAAAAAATAATAATCATGGCATGAATGTAGACAGGATGAAGAGGGCTGCTTAAGCAAGTAGACATAGATGACACGTTCCCCACACTCTACAAGGCCCTAGGAGCCAGTGGTGAGATAAGGCTGTAGCCTGCAGTGCCACCTGCGGAATATAGAGAAATACCAACAACTTCTCAGCATTATCTCAAAACCTAGACATCCCTGTGAGAGTGTGTCCTCCTTATGGCTTCATGTGTCCTCACTCTTGATGAAGGAATTGGGCTGTTACTTTGTCTACATGCTTAAGACAGGAAAATAAGAGCAGTTAAGAGATGCAACCTCTCTGAGACCGGGACAGAGCAAGTGTCCACTCCTTCCGTTGATCAGAGCTCCTGGTAATATTATTTATTTATTTAATTTATTGTTGTTGTATTACAATTATCCCTTCCCCCATTGCTCTCCCCTGCCCCATCTACCCATCCCTTCTTCCACACTCAATCCCCATATGTCTGTGTCCATGGGTCATCTATACTAGTTCCTTGACTAAACTCTTTCCCTCTTTCCCTGTTTCTCCCCCTCCCCTCTGGTTACTGTCAGTCTGTTCCTTGGTTTGATGCCCCTGATTCTGTTTTGCTTATGTGTTTGTTTTGTTCATTACTTTCCTATATTACTTGAGATCATATGGTATTTATCTTTCACCTGGCTTATTTCTCTAAGCATAATATTCCCCAGTTCTATCCATGTTGTCACAAACATGGAGTTGCTTCTTTTTTTCTGCTGGGTAGTATTCCATTGTGTAAATGTACCTCAGATTTTTCATCCATTCATCCATTAATGGGCAGTTAGGCTGTTTTCAGCATTTGACTATTGTAAATAATGCTGCTATGAACATTGAGGTCATAGGTTTTTTGAATTGGTGTTTTAGGGTTCTTTGGGTATAATCCAAGTAGTGGAATTGCTGGATCAAAAGGCATTTCCATTTTTAGTTTTTTGAGGTAATCCATACTGTTTCCCATAGTAGCTGCACCAGTGTGCATTTCCACCAACAACACACTACTAGGGTTTCCCATTATCTACATCCTCCCCAGCACTTGTTGTTTATTGATTTGTTAATGATGGCCATTGAGATAAGTGTGAGGTGGTATCTTATTGTGATTTTAATTTGCATATCTCTGATAGCTAGTGATGTTGAGCGATCTTTCATATGTCTTTGGACCCTTTAGATGTCCTCCTCTGAGAGGTATCTGTTCAGGTCCTTTGCCCATTTTTAAATTGGGTTGTCTGTCTTCCTGGTGTTGAGTCATGTAAGTTCTTTGCATATTTTGGAGATCAAACCCTTGTTTGATGTGTCCTTTGCAAATATATTTTCCTATACAGTTGGTTCCCTTTTTATTTCGGTGATGTTTTCTTTAGCTGATCAAGAACTTTTAAATTTGATGTCTCATTTGTTTATTTGTTCCTTTATGAAAATATTGCTGTGTGGTATATAGGAAATTATACTACCTGTATTTTCCTCTAGGACTTTTATGGTGGCATGGCTTATGTTTAAGTTTTTTTATCCATCTTGAGTTCATTATCGTATATGGTGTAAGTTGGTGGTCCAGGTTTATTTTTTTGAATGTCCCTGCCCATATCTCCCAACACTATTTGTTAAAGAGGCTATTTTCATTCCATTTTATGCTCCTTCCCCCTTTCTTGAAAATTAGTTGACTGCAGAGACATGGGTTTATTGCTTGGCTCTATATTCTGTTCCATTGATCTATGTCTATACTTATAATGGCAGTACCAGACTGTTTTGATTATAGTGGCCTTGTAATATAGTTTGATGTCTGGTATTGAAGTCCTCCAACTTTGTTCTTCTTTCTCAATATTGCTGTGGCTATTCATGGTCATTTGTGGCTCCATATAAATTTTCAAAGTATTTTTTCTAGGTCTGTGAAATATGTCATTGGTATTTTAATAGTGATTGCATTAAATCTATAAATTGCTTTGGGTAG
Organism: Noctilio leporinus; assembly: GCA_004026585.1. Taxonomy (NCBI): domain Eukaryota; kingdom Metazoa; phylum Chordata; class Mammalia; order Chiroptera; family Noctilionidae; genus Noctilio; species Noctilio leporinus. Next base: position 20,224 of record PVIW01010382.1, read on the forward strand.
TATAGACATTTTAATGATGTTAATTTTTCCCATCCATGAACATGGTATATGCTTCCATTTATTTGTCATTAATAAATTTCTTAATTTCTTTCTTCAGTGTTCTGTAGTTTTTGAAGTACAGGTCTTTTACCTCCTTGGTTAAGTTTATTCATAGATACTTTGTTTCTTGTTGCTATAGTCAATAGATTTTTTTTTTTTTTTTAGTTTCTAGGTCTGATTCATTGAAAATGTACAAAAATGCCTTAAATTTCTGGATATTCATTTTGTGTCCAGCTATTTAGCCAAATTTACTTATTAGGTTTTTGGTGGAGTCTATGCAGTTTTTTATATACACTATCATGTCATCTGCAAATAATGACAGTTTTACTCCTCCCTTCCAATTTGGATGCCTTTGATTCTTTTTTTCTTGTTTGATTACTATGCCTAGAACTTCCAAAACTGTGTTAAATATAAGTGGAGAGAGGGGATATACTTGCCTTGTTCCTGATTTTAGGGGAAAGCTTTTAGTGTTTTCCCATTGAGTATAATGTAGGCTGCAAGTTTCTCATATATGGCCCTTTTATGTTGAGGTATGCTTCCTCTATTCCCACTTTGCTGAGCATTTTTATTATAGATGGGTACTGTACTTTATCAAACACTTTTTCAGCATCCATTGATATGATCATATAGTTTTTGTCTTTCATTTTGTTTATGTGGTATATTACATTATTTTTTTTTATTTTTATTTTTTTTAAATTTTATTGTTGTTGTGTTACATTCATCCCTTTTTTGCTCCCCTCTGTCCGTATATTACATTATTGATTTGCAATTATTGTACCATTCTTGCATCCCTGGGATGAATCCCACTTGGTCATGATATGATCTTTCTAATGTATTGCCGAGTCCAGTTTGCCAATATTTTGTTGAGGATTTTAGCATTCTACATTCATTAGTGATATTGGACTATAGTTTTCTTTCTTTCTTGTGTCTCCACATAAGACACAAAAGTTGGGATAGTACTGGCCTTATAAAAAGACTTTGGGAGCCTTCTCTCTCCTTGAAATTTTTGGAAAAGCTTGAGAAGGATGAAATTTGGCAAAATTTGCCTCTGAATTTGGTCCATAGTTTTTGTGTGCTTGTAGGTTTTTGGTTAATGCTTCAATATCATTCTCTGTTATCTGTGTATTAAGGCTTTCTACTGTTTCTTGATTCAGTTTTGGGAGATCATATGTTTCTAGGAATGTGTTATTTTACCCAGGTTGTCAAATGTCTTGGCATTTACAATCCTTTTTATTTCTGTGATATTGGTTGTAATATCTCTTTTGTTTCTGATTTTGTTTATTTGGGTCCTCTCTCCTTTTTCCTTACTGAGACTAACTAAAGGTTTGTTGATTTTGTTTATCTTTCAAAGAACCAGCTTCTGGGTTTATTGATGCTTTGTATTATTCTTTTAATCTCCATGGCATTTAATTCTGCTCTGGTCTTGATTATTTCTTTCCTTCTACTCACTATGAACTTTGTTTGCTGTTGTTTCTCTAGTTTTTATAGATGGGAGGCTAGGTTGTTTATTTTATGAGATTTTTTGTATGTTTTTTAGACAGGCCTATATTGCTATGAACTTTCCTCTCAGGACTGCCTTTGCTGTGTCCCATAGGCTGTTGTGTGTCAATTTCCATTTGTTTCCAGAAACTTTTTGATTTCTTTCTTGATCTCATTGTTAATCCATTCACTATTTAATAAAATGTTATTCAATCTCCATGAATTCGAATGTTCTTGAGGTTGGTTTCTAGTTTGAATCTATTATGCTCTGATAAGAGTCTTGTTAATATTTCAATGTTCTTGACTTTGTTAAAGCTTGTTTTGCATTCTACTATGCACTCTATCTTTGAAAATGTTCCATATGCATTTAAAATAATGTATACTTTGCTTCCTTGGTTGGAGTGAAAGTATCTGTATATTACTTAAGTTTATTTTATCTAGAGTGTTGTTCAATGCCACAATATCCTGTTGATTCTTTGTTTGGAAGATCTATACATTGTTGACAATGGGGTATTAAAAGTCCTTGATAGGACTGTATGGTGTCGATGTCCTTCTTGAAGTCCTCCAAGATTTTCCTTATTTATTTGGGTGCTTCTATTTTGAACACATATATGTTAACAATGGTTATATCTTCTTGATGGATTTTTACCTTAAGAATTATGTAGTGTTTTTCTTCATCTCGCTCTATTTTAAAAATTTTATTGTATTTATTTTCAGAAAGAATAGAAAGGAGGTAAAAAGAGGAGGAGAGAAACATTGATGTGTGAAAAGAACATCAAATAGTTGCCTCTTGCATGTCTCCAACTAGGGTCATGGCTCACAGCCCAGGCACGTGCTCTGATAGGGAATCGAACTGATGACCTTTCAGTTTGCAGGCCAAGGCTCAATCTACTGAGCCACATCCGCCAGGGCTCTTTGTCTCTTTTTATAGCCTTTGTTTTGAAATCTGTATTTTCTGGTATAAGTATTGCTATCACAGATTTTATATAATGTCTATTTGCTTGGAATATATTTTCCCATCTTTTCACTTTCAGTCTGTGTAAATCTTTTGTTCCAAGGTGAGCCTCTTGTAGACAGCATATATGTTGGTCATGTTTTCTTATCCATTCAGCTACCCTATGTCTTTTGATTGGAGATTTGGCTATTATAAGAAAGGAAAAATGAGTATGAGATAACTAACTGAAAGAAAAGTGATTTTGTGAGGGTAGATGATGGAGCGATATGAGTGTGTGTGTGTGTGTATCCATCCGATAGGAGAAAAAGTTCCACCACAGCAATATCAATAACAAGTGATCTAAGATTAACATATAGGTGACATGGGAATAAGATGAAAAAGGAAGGAAAGAAAAGCTTAAGAAACGTCTAGATGCCCTGGCTGGTAGCACAGTGGATAAGGCGCCATTATGAGAACCCAAAGGTCGCCGGTTCAATTCCCCAGCCACATGGCAGGGGCACATGGCAAGGTTGCAAATCAGGTCTCCAGTCAGACTTGTGGCTGGAGGCAGGTGAAAAGTAATCATACATTGATGTCTCTCTCCCTCTCTGCCTCTCTCCCTTCCCCTCTTTCTAAAAATAATGACAAAAGAAACGTCTAGAGAGAAGAGAAGTGATTTTGAGAGGATAGAGGGAGAAGGAACACTAAGAGTTAGGAACAAAAACCATGGTAAGAAAGGAAAAAATTTTAAATGTAAAATGTAAAAAGAAATGGCAGGGGGAAGGCAAAATGGAATGGGAGAGGGAAGTGTAAAATTTGAGATTTGAAGTACAAAAATAGGGGCTATTTAGAAATAAAATTGAAGAAATGCAACCACAACCACATTTTCCACAACCTATGAGCAAAGAAAGATTGATTAAGGTGGAGAAAGAATAAGGGTATTTTAAGAATGGGAAAAGAAGGACCATAGGCATATGAAAGGATGCTCAAGTCACTAGCCATCATAGAGATGCAAATTAAAACCAAAATGAGATACCACCTCATACCTGTCAGAATGGCCATTATTAACAAATCAAAAAACAAGTGCTGGCCAGGATGTGAAGAAAAGGAAACCCTGGTGCATTGTTGATAGGAACACAGGCTGATGCAGCTACTGTGGAAACAGTATGGAATTTCCTCAAAAAACTAAAAATGGAATTGCCTTTTGACCCAGCTGTTCCACTGCTAGGATTATACCTGAAGAACCCCTTAACACCAATTCAGAAAAAAACCCATGCACCTCTATGTTCATAGCAGCTCAGCACTATTGACAATAGCCAAGTGCTGGAAATAGCTTAAGTGCCCACCAGCAGATGAATGGATTAAAAGTCTGAGGTACATTTACACAATGGAATATTTCATACCAGAAAAAAAGAAGCCACTCCTAACTTTTGTGACAACGTGGATGGAACTGGAGAGTATTATGCTTAGTGAAATGAGCCAGTCAGAAAAACCAAATACTGTATGATCTCACCTAATACAGGAGACTAATGAACAAGACAAACAAACAAGCAAAATAGAACCAGAGGCATGGAAACAAGGAACAGACTTTCAGTGTGCAGTAGGGAGGGAAGGAGGGGAGAAAGAGGCAAAAAAGGGGAACAGTTTAGTCAAGGAACTAACATGGATGACCCATGGACATGGACAACAGGTGGAATTGACTGTGGGAGGGGGAATAGGGAAGGTGGGGCAGGGGAGAGCAGTGGGGGGAAATGGGATAAATGTAAATAACAATAATAAATTAATTAAAAAAAGAATATGAGAAGACTAATGACAAGAATAATGGACTTGAGAGGCTGGAGTTAGGAGAACAGTAAAAGTGCAGAATAGAAACAAGTTGCAGCAAGAGAGAAAGTAGAGTTTAAAACAAAAATAGGAGGAAGGAAGAAGGTAAAATGGAGTAAGAAAAAGGAATAGAAGAGTATGAGATTTGAAATAAACTATACTATAAAACCTGGTGACATATTAGGCCCAGACTTGAAGAACAAGAAGTGAATATTACCAACCTATGCAGGAGAGAAAATAGCACCAATCATAAAGAAGACTGAGGGGTTCAGGGACCTAGGAACTATGTAGCTTATAGTGTCTGGTGAAGGGCCCTTTCAGAGGTTTACTTCCCCCTTTGGTAATGTTTCCAGCAGGATATTCCTGAGCCTGGTCCTGCTCATCCGCAGAGTATATAATCTAGTTAGGTTGGTGTTTGGCTCAGTTGTCTGTGATGGGGCTCTGGCAGACTGCAGCAAATCTCAGCAGTTCATCTTCTGCTTTCCAGTCCTGTGCTGTAGCTCTCTCACAGAGGTAGGTTCATGCCCAAATTTTGCACTGCAAACAGTCCCCTTCTTGCAAGCTGTTCTGGGTCAGGACTTTCAGCTCCTTCGGTGTGACTCTAGCATTCTGCGTTTTTGGTTTGCAGAGCCTCCATACCCTCATTCACAAGCATGTGAGCCCTGGGTCCCTGTCTAGTCTTGGGTCTTGCCTCAGCTCCCCTTTTAAGAGTTTCTGTGTGGTCCCCATGGTACGGCTGTTGCAGTCCTGCTCTCCACATGCTGCCCCTCCCCCCAAATCACCTAGTTTCTGGAGGTCAGGGCTGGCTACCACCTTTCATAGCCTCTGAGAGTTTTAGATAAAGTTTCTTTCTCCATCTTTCCCAGATGGCATTGGGAAGAGCCCCACAGCTATACTATAACACAGACCTATGTCGGAGTGCTGATCCTGCTCCTTCCAAAGATCTTCAGGAGTTGTGGGGGAGCTGCTTCTTATGCACTGTTTCTGGAGCCTGCACCTCCCAGGCCTTCTGTCTCGGCTCTGGTAGCCCACGGCTCCTGAGCCAATCCCCAGCCACTCCAACTCTGTGCAGCAAGAAGTGCCAGGCTGGGCAGCATGGCAGCTCTGCTAGGAAAGCCTGTGCTGCTAGCTCCCCAGTGCATTGCAGGTGGCCAGGTTCTTGCCCACTGCCATGCACTCCCTATGCTTTCATTCACTCTCTGTTGGACTCTGTTCTGACTGCAAGACTAGTCTGAGTGTGGGAGTACGTAGAGCGCCCAGCTACTCTTACACCATTTTGGATCTCTAGGATAGCAGAATTAGTCTTTCTTATGCACATATTATTTGTTCAAGCATCATCCAGACTTGTGGCCTGGCTGAAGTGTGTGTGCTAGGTGAAAATTAGATATGTCTATGTTGAAACATTTGAGGCATTGTTCTGTTTGTTAATTACGCATAAGATGTGATAGACAGAATAATGGCTTCCCAAAAATGCCCATGTTTTAATTCCCAGAACCTGTGAATATTAACCTTAAATGGAAGAAGAACTTTATGTTAAGGACCTTGAGTTGCAGATATTATTTTGGTCTATCCAGAAAGACCCAGATACATAAGCCTATAAAGGTAGGGAACCTTTTTGGCTATCGTCAGAGGGAGATACTGTGATGGAAGAAGGGTCAGAGAGATGTAATGAGAAAAGAACACAACTTGCTATTGCTTGCTTTGAGGATAGAAGAAGGGACCACATCCTTTGAACCAAGGATGTGGGCAGCTTCTAGAAACTGAAAAAGGCAATGAAACATTCATTCATAGAGCCTCTGGGAAAGAATGCAACCTTGCTGACACCTTGATTTTAGCTTAGTGAGATTCATTTTGGACTTTTGACCTTCCAAATTTAGAATAATAAATTTGTATTTTAAGTCACCAAGTTTGTGGTAATTTGTTATAGCAGCAATAGGGAACTAATACATATGGTTTTGCATATAATATAGAAAGATATTGTTTACATAACAAGAAGAAAAATTTTCTAGTTCTACATTGTCTCAGTGTTGTCACTCTGTGAGAAATATGTACATCTACATTAGTCCAAGTCTACACATTTTAGTTTAGCCTGTTTACTTCAGTATTTCTTAAGTTTTGGGAATTCCTGCAGTTTAGGTCACACACTAGACCCAGCTCTGTTCCATAGTTAGTATCACACAGTGACAGAGAACCAAATCTAGAACGATATCTCCTGAGCTCTTATTTATGGGTATTGTTGTTTCACTGTACAATTTCTCCATTTTGTTTTGTTTTGGAAAAGGGACACAACAGGGGCATGCTTTGCAAAGATACAGTATGTCAGAAGAATGGAAATATAGTATTTGAAGATAATAATTAATTAACACAATTTCTCTAAATTGATAGTTTAAAGAGGTTCATTAGAGTGAACCCATGTCATGTGACCAATGCCATATATCTGTCTATCTGTCTGTTTCTCTCTTTCTTTGCATTTTCTGTAGATTTGCTGAGTAAAGAAAAATCTGTCTCTTATGAGGAGATGTTGTTGAAAAGGAACAAAAAAGAATTGGTGATGAGGATAGTAAAGGTAGAGAAATCATATCTTCTGACTTTTTGGATCAGGGACTTCTTATCAGTAAAAGATTTTGAGGATAACGCTCATTATATATGTTTTTAATTATTTCAAAATTATATACATATATTTTACTATTTTAAAGTTTATAATATAAATACAAAATTATAAATTTTACCAAGGAATGGGATAAAATATAAATAAAATTGTTCCCATAGTTTGTTTCTATGGGCTCCATAATGCATAAGACACAGTTCTTCTACAGCTTGCCCTTTGTGTGACCCTAAAAACCTCACTCAACCTCCATTGGTGGCATCAACATCTTTATCAATCATAATGAGTGATTAATATACTCTCCCATGCCATATTGGAATGAATTACCTTATTTTCTTTGCAAGCTCTGTGGGAGCAGGAAGCTGACTTGTTCTGACCCCATTGGATGTCACAGTGCCTGCCCACAGGAGGTGCTCCATGGACATCAGTCAAGTGAATAAATGAGTATGTTCATGAGTGCTGGACTATTATAGAAAATGCAAAGAGCCAGAATTGGGAGTTTGGGATTCCAGTATAGGTAGCCTTGAAAAATATATGAGATTTTGAGCGTTGTGGGGAGCACCAAAGAGGAGTAGGGGGCCATTATAAACAAAGAAAAGAAGGGCTAGAAAGACTTTGGGACAGTGACAGTAATTTTACTGAAAGGAAGTGGTGTAGGAAAGGAAATTATGTTGTTGAAGGAGTTAGGGTCAATTCATTAGTTAATGTGGTTAAGATTTGTTCTGTGGAAACTACAGAAAGTTCTTGAGCAGGGGACTGACATTGCATACCATAATGGCAACAACTATGGCAATAGAACAACTAAGGCTTATAGAGTCCTTCACTATCCCTACAGTAGACAGATTGTCAACTGTGGACATACTGGAAATGACACATGCCAGGGATTAATAAGTCTACATAGGACAGTGGCAGTAAGATGAGGAAGCATGGGGTCAGTATCAATATAGTAGTTCCTATCTGTAGGAAATACATTTCAAGATCCTTGGTGGATGCCTGAAACCTCAAATAATTCTGAACCCTAGGTATATTATACTATGCTTTTCCATACACACACACTATACAGTATGTATATATATTTATACACCTATTATAAAGTTTATGTTAGGCATAGCATGAGATTAACAACAATATTAACAAAATAGAACTAGTGTAACAATAAAATAGAATAAGTATAACAATATAATAAAAGTTATGTGAGTATACTCTGTTTCTCTGATCTGAAATCCAAGATGGCTGTTAAATGACTAATAGGCAGGTAGTATATACAGCATAGCTACACTGGACAAAGGGATGATTCACCTCCTGGGCACAATAGTGAGAGAATTCATCATGCTACTCAGAACAGCATGAAATTTAAAATTTATGAGTTGTTTATTTCTGGAATTTTCCATCTAATATTTTTAGACTGAAACCATGGAAAGCAAAGCTGTGGGTAAGAGAGAACTACTGTACTCTCAAAACTTAAGTGTAGACAGGATGACCAAAGGGAATGGGGAAAAGCCAGGGGAAGCTTTCAGGTGTAGATATAATTCACAACATCAGGGTGTGAGAAGGGAGTTACATTTCAGGAAAAGATGTCAAGTTTAGTGTAAGATAAGCTGAATTTTACATAGGACTACGACATTCAGTTTTCTATAAGTAGTTATATCTTGGAACTGATTATAAAAAAGAAATCTGGGAGGTACATAATTGGGATTTGTCTTCTTCACTTAATTACTACAAAAGTCTTCTATGCCAAAACTTGAAAGCTCTCCAAGGAAGAAATGTGTTCGTGCTGTGGGGAGATGGTCAAGAACGTGAAGGCAGGCTCAATTGTGGTGGCTGTAAAGGGTAGAGCAGGGTCAGTAAGGATATTGCCAAGAAATGCAAAGAACCCAAGGAAAGCCCCATTTAGGAACTTTTCTACAATGAAGAAATCAGAGGGATCTGACCTTTCAGTGAATAGCTTGCTATCTAGACCTAAGGAGTGTTATAACACTCCCATGAGGAGCTGTCCATTTGAGATCTGTACTCTTTGGGTGGGGTCACCATGGGAGCTTTCCCTAGACTCTTAATGGACCGGTGGACTTTTAGTGGGTAGTTCCAGACCTTCAGTGGAAGCATCTAAGGATAGTTTTAAAAGGTGCTGGAGCATTTTTCCTACTTGCTAACTTTAAGTACTCAGAACTGTATGAATTTCTGTGAAGCAATTGGTATTCTCTGAAAATACCACACAGAATTTCTAGGTTCAGGTATGATGTGTGTGCAGTTAGAGAAGGGGCTAATAGGTGAGTGCTGACTTTTTCCTTAGATGTAGCCATATCACCCCTGGACTTGACAGGCAAGGACAGAATCTTGGAGCCCCTTGTTTCCCCCAACCCTCTTTTTGTCTCTGAAGAGAGCTTCTTTCTCCTCCTTTGCCCCTTTGAAAGGGTGAGCTCCTTGCCAGGTTCCACTTTCCAGTTGTGCCCCACCCCATCCTGGATGTGGAAGAGCACAATCATCGATTTGTCCATGAACAACAGGATGCATTGCCTTTGTTGCCTGTTAACATGGTAGCTCCATTCTGTTATTTTTATATTCAAACAGGCTTTAAAACAGTTCTTAACACAGTAACATATCCCAAATTGTCCTTTTTTGAGATAGTGAGTTGACCAATACATGTTTTGCCTTCCCTAGGCTTTAATTTACATCATACAGTGTACAATGCCACCTACACAATTCAGATATTTATTTTCAGTACTAAGAAATTAAGTGCAACTCACATTTTAGTCATCCCAGGGTACTTTCATGGGCATTCTTATGCTTTAGGAAAGATGGCACTGGCGTGAAGACCAATTGCAGCACCCTGAATTTTAAACCTTGTTGGCAATTACTCTTACATCTTTGAAGAAAATGTAGCAGATAAAAAATATGTGTTGCAGAATAAGAGAAAAGGACCCAAGATTTCTTTTTTTTAATGAGTCTCTTAACTTGTTCTCTGGCATAGTTTCTGCATTTATGGATAATACTTCTCAGCCTTTCATAAAATTCCTGCCTCTTACATGTGGAAAAAAGTAGGCTATTTTAAATTATCAAGACAAGCTTTAATCTAGTCCAAGAAACTGGGAGAAATAGGCCTTTTTTTTTTTTTTTTTTCCTAGCTTCAGCCCAATTTTCCTACTTAATGCTAAATGTGGCTATTTCTCCCAATTTAGAGGGTTTTCTTTGTAGAATATGAATGAGCTATTTACCAAGTAACAAAAAGACAAGCTTTTCAAGTACAAATGGAGCTTTGGAGATCTCTCAATTTGAAAGACTAATCTCTGTATAAACACAACTGTTTCTCCATATTGTTGGGAACACTCCATCAAGCTGTTTGGCCACATTTTCTATTATAGTTTTTATAATATGAAACTATGGCTAATAGCTCAGCAGAGAATTATTTGGGCACACATGCAGTAGAGATATGTTTATATTGCCTTAAATTGTGTTGATGAGCGAAGAATAGTACTTTTCTATAGAAATGGCTCTAATCTGATAAATAAAATTAGACATTGTGTATTTTCATTTCCCTACATTTTTCTGAGGTCAGGTCAACTATTTCAGTACTTTGGTTTTTCATATTACATATATAGTTATACCTGTTGCCTTTAGGTTCAAAATCTTACAGCAAGTTTTTCTTTCTCTTTATTTAAATGAAGGACATAACATCAAGACAGTCCACTATAGGGAATAATTTGGAGATCACTATGTATCTAGCATCTCCACCAGGAAACATACGTGGGTATAGAAAGAGGGGACCATTGCATTCAGAAATACTCTTTGAGACCAACAGTGTCTGACCGTTTCCAGTTTCACATCCTTTAAGTAGAGCTTGTGAAGACCTTCTCCCCTTCAGCCCCCATGCCAACCCCTTCCCCGAAGGTTTAGGATAGAATTGGATTAGTGAATTCATGGTTTGATAAGCTGATGATAAAAATGAGGCTTTGTGCTCCATATTCATGTGCATCTGCCCCTCATAGTGACATGCTAATTTGTTGGCCTGGGCACAGACTAGGAAGTATGGGTTTCCTGTTGCTCCAACAGTGCTTATCTGGTGTGATGGGAGGAAGGCAAGTGAATTGAATGGAGCTAAAAGAAACATTGCTCAGCCTAGGATGGCAAGCAGCCTCAGGATATAAACTCAAATGGTTATCATTTTCTAGAAAGTTTTATATTAAAAATCTACATAGCTATTAATAAGTATATATATATATATATATATATATATATATATGCACTGTATATTTTTAAAAGATTTTATTTATTATTTTTAGAGAGAAAAAGGGAGGGAGATAGAGAGGGAGAGAAACATCACTGTATGGTTGCCTTTTACCTGCCTCCGGCTATGGGCCTGGCTGGAGATCTGGCTTGCAACCTGGTTATGTGCTCTAGCTGGGAATCAAACCAGCAACCTTTGGGTGTGCAAGCCAGCACCTATGCACCGAGCCACCAACCAGGGCTAATGTATTGATATTTTGTAATGCAAATTAGGTAATGTTTATCTTGCATAATATCTGGCTTTAAAAGTGTGTTTCTATATCTCATTTATTCCTAAGATTTAGTTAAGTGACATTCAGATTTTTCTTGCATGTTAAAGTCAGCTTATTAAACCTCATGCCCACTCTTTATTCTCATGCTCTATTTTTCATTTATTCTGAAGGTCAGAGGAATATGTTCAAATTCTGTTAGCATGCTAGAGTCAGAAATGAATGATGATTTAATCTTTTATAACTTCCTAAAGAATTGTACACTCTCAGGAAATAAGCTTATAGTAGTTACAGACAAATACATAGTCCTAAATATTTTTAAGCATTAAAAATAAATGGGCTAATGATAGTTTAGTCAATATATGAGTTTGGGAAACATGGATAGATACATGCAAAAAATGGAACTAGACTACCATCCTATATTACACACAGGAATAAGTTTAAAATGGATTAAAGACTTAAATGGTAGATCCGAAACCATAAAAGTTGTAGAAGGAAACAAGGCAGCAAAATATTGGACATTGTTCATAGCAATGTTTTATCAGATACATCTTCCCAGGCAAGAGAGACAAAAGAAAAAATTAAAAAATGAAACTTCATAAAAATTAAAAGGTTTTGTACAGCAAAGGAAACCATCAACAAAATAAGACAATGACCCACAGAATGGGATGACATATTCACTGATATATCTGGTAAGAGGTTAATAACCAAAATTTATAAAGAACTTATAAACCCAACACCAAAAACACAAATATTGAAGCATTTGATTTTTAGAGCACTACTTATTCATCACTTAATGGATTCTACCACCTCATTCTGGTTCAGGAGGGCAGTATTTCATGCCATTTATGTCCTCATTGGCTCACAACACCTAAAAACCAGCTTACATTTGGCATCAGAGTCAATATCTGTTAGTGGGGGACATGGAGTTAAATGGAAATGGGATTTTTTAGTAAGGCCTGTGGTTTAGCAGAGGATTGTTGTGGATAAGACACTAAGTTCAATTAGGCAGTCTTTCTTTTCACTGAAAGTATTTTTCTTTATTTCTAAAATAATGTTAAATTATAGACATGTGTGTAAACTATAATGCTGAGAGTTAGTCCTCTCTAAAATCTCAATCTTTTCATACTGTCGTCCCTCTTTGTTGATTTTTTTCACTTGTTACTAATACAACATGTATCTTACATATTTTGTTTTTTGTGTTTTCCCTCAAAGAATGTTACTGTGGGAGGGTATGTATATGTCTGTTTAGTTCATTAATGTAAAGTACCCTTAGTACTTAGGATAATGCCTGGGAGTACAATTAGTATATGTTGAATGACATTATGAACTAATATTTAAAGTAAAGCTCAGAGCATAATTTTTGTATAGGAATACATATATGTAATTATTTTTTCTTTTTAAAAAGATTTTATTCATTTATTTTTAAAGCCAGGGGAAGGAAGGGAGAAAAAGAGGGAGAGAAACATGAATGTGTGGTTGCCTCTCATGTGCCCCCAACTGAGGACCTGGCCCACAACTCAGGCATGTGCCCTGACTAAGAATTGGACCAATGACCCTTTAGTTTGCAGGCTGGCACTCAATCCACTGAGCTACACCAGCCAGGGCTACAATTAATTATCTTCTAAAAAATAATAGAATTGTAATTTAACATAAAAATTCAACCAACTGAATACACCCCATTAATAGAATGGAGGAAAAATGCCTACTTATTTAAATATACACAAAGAAAAGCATTTGACAGAATTTAACATCCTTTCCTGAAATAAAAAACAAAAAGAAATGTACACACATACAAAGAAAGGGGCTTCTTCAACTAAGTAAGGGATATTTATGAAAATCCATATATAATGATGAAAAATCAAAAACACTTACCCCTAAGATCAGGAACGGAAAACAAGGATGCCTCCTTTCACCACTATTATTCAATATTGTACTGGAACTCCTAGCAAGAGCAATTGGAAAAGAAATAATATGCATCCAAATTGGAAAAAAGAAATAAAACTATCTCTATTTACAGATGACAAGAATACTGTGTATAGAAAATCCCAAAGAATTCATAAGAAAGTTACTAGAACTAATAAATATAGCAAATTTGCAAGGAAGAAGAATAACACAAAGAAATTGTGTTTCTATACATGTGCAATAAACAGTCTAAAAAGAAAATTAAGAAAGTATTTCTATTTAAAATAGCATTTACAAGAGTAAAACACTTAGAAATAAATCTAACCAAGAAAGTCATGCACACTGGAAACTAGAAAACATTGCTGAAAGAAATTTAAAGAAGTCCTTAATTCAGTGGAAAGACATCTCATTACATATTCATGGGTAGGAAGACTTAATGTTGTTAAGGTGTCAATACTACCCAAAATGACCTACAAATTCAATGCAAGCCCTATCAGAATTCCAACAGTGTTTTTTTCTTTTTTGCAAAAGAGCAAAAGCTAATTTTCAAATTTATATGGCATTGTAAAGGGTCCTAAATAGCCAAAATAATCTTAAAAATGAAAATAGTTAGAAGACTCACACTTCTCAGTTTCAAAACTTAACAAAGATACAGTAATCAAAACAGTGACACTGGCATAAGGATAGACGTAGAGAGCACAGGAATGGAATAGACCAGAAATATACACTCATTCACCTATGGCCAAATGATTTTTAATTGAATTTATTGGGGTGACCTTGGTTTGCAAAATCATACTGGTTTTTGATGTACAACTCAATGAAACATCATCTGCACAGTGCATTGTACACCATCACCCCAAGCAAAGTCTCTTTCCATTCCCTTTCCCCCATCCCCTTTCTCTCTGGCTATCACCACATTGTTGTCTGTGTCTATTCCTTATATTTATTCTTTCAAATTAGTGTTTCAAGATTCTTAGAAAATATTCCCAGAAGTAGGATTGCTGGGTCAAAAAGGCAGTTCCATTTTTACTGTTTTGAGAAAATGCCATACTGTTTTCCACAGTGGCTGTACCAGTCTATCTTCTCACCAACATTGCACAAGGTTCCCTTTTTTCCAGACCCTGGCCAGCATTTGTTTATTAATTTATTGATGATAGCTGTTCTGACAGGTGTGAGGTGATATCTTATCGTGGTTTTAACTTGCCAGTCTCTGATGGTTAGTGACATTGAACATTTTTCATATGTCTATTGGTCATCTGTGTGTCCTCTTTGGAGACAGGCGAACTGATTTCTGTTAAGTGTGCCAAATATATTCAATGGGGAAAGAATAATCTTTAACAAGTGGTGCCGGGACAACTGAATTTCAAGAGAATTAAGTTGAAACTCTTATCTCACCACAGATAAAAAATTAACTCAAAATGGATCAATTACCTAATAAGAGATAAGATCACGGGCAGAGATCTACAGGAGAGCAGGTGAGACAGTTCTAAACTGGCCGGGGAACCAAGGTCTGCTCTGGGCAGTGGCAGCTCTACCCAGAGGGGCATCTTTAGCTGAAGCCAGCTCCAGGCTCCCTGGTGACTAGAAATCTGAGCAGTAAAGTGTGGGTAGTGAGGGCAAACACCAGAGGGAACAAGGAATTGAACTCCTGCAGGGGAGGGACTGTGTGAGAGCCTCGCTCTGGCCACAGAAAGAGGAAGCTCCTCACTGGGTCAGAGGCTGAGGAGAAGAGTCCTATGGGGAGCAGGGGAGTGCACTGGCAGGGGAGGCAAGAAGGCTGAAAATGGTGCTGCTGGGCCACCAGGGAAACAGCAGCTTGAAGCCCCTTTGAGGGGGGAGGCCAAGCCCTGAGCACCCACACAGGCCCCCAGGCTCCCGCTGAAACTCCAAACTGTGAGCCTGGAACTAGTAGCTGGGGCAACTGACCCACCCATTATAGGTGACAAAGGCCACACTGCAGATATGCTGAGAGGGCGCACATCACAGAGGTGGTGTGAAGGACTCCTGAGAGAGCTGGTCTGCTTGAAGGATTGTCCCTCGCCAAGGGGAGCTGGGCACTGTTGGCAGACAGGGGCTGCCTCCTCCGGGAGCTGCGGGGGCAGGGCCAGTCATTACAGGAGCCAGTGAGGTTGCAGGCCGCCTTGCAGGGGCGCCCATCACAGGTAAGAACCTCCACCAGGAGTTGGAGTGGGCACCCTGCTAGACTTCAAATGGAAGTAAAGGGAGGGCCCCAGAACAACAGCAGCCCTATAACCCAGCTAGGCTACTGGAGGCCCAGCCTACCTAGGGGCTGACACTCAGAATCAACCCTGACTATGACAATCATAGGCCCTGCCACTCCAAGACCAGCTAGACTGTAGACTGCAGAGACCTGGCCAAGAAAAAGAAGCAGACTCAGGAAATGGATTACTGCTAATCTCAAGCACCTGAGTTACACCGAGAGCTACATGAACTATTAATCCCTAACATATCCTTTTCAAAAGTTACTTCTCACATATTTTTAATCCTCCCCTATCTCAATCCACCTAAATACCCAAGACCCTCCCCCTACTCTTAATTTAAAGTCTACTCACTCTCTGACTACAAGTCATTCCCAGTCCTCAATCTAAATATTCCTCCCCTCCCCAGCCACCTAAACCATTTCTTTATTGTTTTCTTCCTCCCTGTTTTTTTTCTTCCCTTTTTCTTTTTTTTTTTTTTCTTCCCTTTTTTTCTTTCTTTCTTTTTTTCCTGCTAAAAGTCCACAGGTCCTGGCTCCACCTGGACCAATTAGGGACCACTAAGGGTGAACAGAGAGACAGATGCAGAAACTATATACATAGGCTTACACTGTTGACTCATACTTGAGGCTTTCTGATTCACCATCTCCTCATTTCTGTGAGAAAGGATAGAAGGAATGTCTTAACTGGAAGGAAAGGAACAACATACACAACCAATCCAGAATACAACCAGACAGCCCAATTAAAGGCCACACCAAGAACAACAAGTGGAGAAAATCTGGGAGAATGCAACACTGAGCTCCACAAATCTCCTAACACAGAAGGGTGCTCAACTAAGGCAAGGAAGCAAAGCAGATTAACCCAAGGAAAAAACAAAACAAAAAAAAAAGCAAGCAACAAGAGACACCCAAAATGGGGAAAAAAAGAATCAGTCCATCACCAAAAGGAAAGGAAGAATCCACAGAAAGACCACGAAATGAAGTAGAGGGACATGAAATATCAGATAAGGAATTCAAAAGAATGATGATAGAGAAACTCAATGAGCTTAGCTGGCTCAAAGAAAACTATAAACAACTCCAGGGAAGTTACAAGGAACTTAATGAGAGCTACAACAGCATTAAAAAGGACATAGAAACTATCAATAAGTGCCAGGAGGAAATGAAGAATACAATTTCTGAATTGAAGAATACAGTAGAAGGAATCAACAGTAGGCTAGAGGAAGCAGAGAAATGCATCAGAGAGTTGGAGGACAACATAGACAAATACTTCAAGACAGTAAAAGAGAATAAAAAAAGGCTGAACAAGATTGAAGAGGGTTTAAGAGAGCTGCAGGACAACATGAAATGTAACAATATCCGTATCACAGGGATATCAGAAGGAGAAGAGAAACAAGGAATGGAAAACCTGTTCAAAAAAGTCATGATAGAAAATTTCCCTAACATGATGAGTGAAAACATTAAGCAAGTTCAGGAAACACAGAGGGTCCCAATGAATATCAACCCAAACAGACCAACACCAAGGCAAATTATTATTAAAATAGCTAATTGCAAAGACAAAGAGGAAATTTTAAAAGTATCAAAAGAGAAATGACAAATAACGTACAAAGGGGCTCCAATAATGCTATCAAATGATTATTCAACAGAAACAATTCAAGCCAGAAGGGAATGGCTTAAAGTATTTCAAGTCATGGTAAACAAAGGCCTGCAACCAAGAATACTCTACCCAGCAAGGCTCTCATACAAGATAGAAGGAGAAATAAGGAGGTTCCTAGACAAAAAAAGACTGAAAGAATACATCTCTACCAAACCAGCATTGCAAGCAATGCTAAAGGGTCCGCTATAAAAATAAATAAATAAATAAATAAAATGAAGAAACAGAGAAAGTCAAAGATGAATACAGATACAAAGGGAGAAAATGGCAATGAATAAGTATCAATCAATAATAACCTTAACTGTAAATGGATTAAATGCACCAGTCTAAGACATAGGGTAGCCAAATGGATAAGACAACATGATCCACATATATGCTGTCTTCAAGAGACCCACCTCAGAAAAAAGGATCAACACAGATTGAAAGTGAAAGGATGGAAAAATGTATATGAAGTAAATGGACACACAAATAAAAGCTGGAGTACCAATACTTATTTCAGACTAAATATATCTTACAATGAAGGCCAGAAAAAGGGACAAAGATGGACATTTCATAATACTTAAGGGAACAATCCATCAAGAAGAAATAACTCTGGTAAACATATATGCACCCAACATAGGAGCTCCCAAATACATAAGGAAAATCTTGGAGGACTTTAAAAGAGATAAGACAGTAACACACTAATAGTATGGGATTTTAATATCCCACTATCAGCAATGGACAGATCTTCCAAACAAAAAATTCCCAAAGATGCTGTGGCATTGAACAACACTCTAGAGGAAATGGACCTAACTGATGTTTACAGAGTCTTTTACCCCAAAGAAGCAAAATACACATTCTTTTCAAATGCACATGGATCATTCTCTAAGATAGACCACATGGTATATCACAAGACAAACCTCCACACATACAGGAAAAATGAAATCATACAAAGCATCTTCTCAGATCACAATGGCTTGAAACTAGAAACCAATCTCAAGGGAGAAAACCAAAAACACTCTAACTCATGGAGACTGAATAACATGCTTTTAAGTAATGAATGGGTTAACAATGAGATCAAAGATGAAATCAAAAAGTTCCTGGAAACAAATGACAATGAACACACAACAGCCCAAAACCTATGGGATATAGCAAAGACAGTGCTCAGAGGGAAATTTATAGCAATACAGGCCTACCTAATAAAGGTCACAAGAGGTTTATAAAAAAAAAACTAACCATAAAGCTGCAAGAACTAGAGGAGCAACAACAAACAAAGCCCAGAGCAAGTAGAAGGAAAGAAATCATCAAGATCAGAGCAGAACTAAATAATTCAGAGATTCAGACTACAATTCGAAGAATCAACAAGTCCAGGAGCTGGTTCTTTGAAAACATAAAAAAAATTGACAATCCTTTATCCACACTCCTCAAGAAAAAGAGAGAGAGGACCCAAATAAACAGAATCAGAACTGAAAGAGGAGAAATCATAATGGTACCTCAGAAATACAAAAGATTGTAAGAAATTACTAGAAACAACCTTATGACAAGAAATATGACAACCTGGATGAAATGGACACATTTCTGGAAATGTATAATCTACCAAAACTGAACCC
Source organism: Noctilio leporinus (assembly GCA_004026585.1). Classification (NCBI taxonomy): domain Eukaryota; kingdom Metazoa; phylum Chordata; class Mammalia; order Chiroptera; family Noctilionidae; genus Noctilio; species Noctilio leporinus. Next base: position 38,958 of record PVIW01010382.1, read on the forward strand.
AGAAGAAGCAGAAAGCCTGAGTAGGCCAATAACAACTAGTGAATTTAAGGAGTAATCCAAAATCTCCCAATGCACAAAAGCCCTGGACCAGATGGATACACAGGTGAATTTTACCAAACATTTAAAGAAGAACTAACACCTATCCTTCTCAAACTATACCAAAAAATACAGGAAGAGGGAAGACTCCCCAACTCTTTCTATGAGGCTAATATTATTCTAATCCCAAAACCAGGGCAAGATACAACTAAGAAAGGAAGCTACAGGCCAATATCTCTGATGAACATAGATGCTAAAATTCTCAACAAAATATTAGCCAATCAGATTCAGCAATATATTACAAAGATCATATACCATGATCAAGTGGGTTTCATCCCTGGGATGCAAGGATGGTACAACACTCGAAAATCAATCAATGTAATACACCACATCAACAAATTGAAAGATAAAAACTATATGATCATATCAATAGATGCTGAAAAAGCATTTGGTAAAGAGCAGCAACCATTTATGATAAAAACACTCAACAAAATGGGAATTGAGGGAGCATACCTCAACATCATAAAGGCCATCTATGAGAAACCTGAAGCCAACATCATACTTAATGGACAAAAACTGAAAGCTTTCCCCCTAAGATCAGGAATGAGACAAGGCTGTCCACTTTCTACACCTCTATTCAACATTGTCTTGGAAGTTCTAGCTATAGCCATCAGAGAAGAAAAAGGAATCCAAGGTATCCAAATTGGAAAGGAGGAAGTCAAACTGTCATTATTTGCAGATGATATGATAGTGTACATACAAAACCCGATGGGCTCCACCAAAACTTACTCAACCTAATAAGCAAATTAAGCAAAATAGCTAGGTATAAAGTCAATATCCAGAAATCAAAAGCATTTTTTGTATACCAATAATGAAACAACAGAAATAGAAGCGAAAAAACAAATCCCATTTACCATAGCAACAAGAAAAATAAAGTACCTAGGAATAAACTTAACTAGGGAAGTAAAAGAAATGTACTTAGAAAACTACAGAACAATGAAGAAAGAAATCAAGGAAGTTACAAATAAATGGAAGCATATACCATGTTCGTGGATGGGAAGAATTAACATCATTAAAATGTCCATACTATCCTAAAGCAATCTACATATTTAATGTAATCCTAATTAAAATACCAATGACAGACTTCACAGAAATAGAAAAAATACTTCACAATTTTATATGGAGCCAAAAACGCCTACAAACACTCTCAGCCATTTTGAGAAAGAACAAGGTAGGCAGAATCACAATACTGGACTTCAAACAATACTACATGGCTACTGTCATCAAAACTATCTGGTACTGGCATAAGAATAAACATATAGATCAATGCAATAGAATAGAGAGCCCAGAAATTAACCCAGGACACTATGGTCAACTAATATTTCACAAAGGGGGAAGGAACATTAAATGGAGTAAAAACAGTCTCTTCAACAAGTGGTGTTAGCAGAACTGGACAGCAACACGCAAAAAGTTAAAACTAGAACACCAACCTACACTATACACCAGAAGAAACTCAAGATGGAGAAAGGATTTAAACATAAGCAGTGCTGCCATAAAGGTCCTGGAGGAAAATACAGGCAGTACACCTTTGGGTATCCTACACTGAAATATGTTTACTGATACTTCAACATGGGCCAAGGAAATCAAAGAACAAATCAACAAATGGGACTATATCAAATTGAAAAGTTTCTGTTCAGCTAAAGAAAACATCAGCAAAATTCAAAGGGAACCAACTGTATGGGAAAACTTAATTGCCAATGATACCTCAGACAAGGGTCAGATCTCCAAAATATATAAAGAACTAATGTGACTCAACACCAGGGAGACAGGCAGCCCGATTAAAAAATGGGCAAAGGACCTGAACAGACAACTCACTGAGGAAGATATACAAAGGGCCCAGAGGCATATGAAAGAATGCTCAACATCACTAGTCATCAGAGAGATGCAAATTAAAACCATAATAAGATACCACCTCACACCTGTCAGAATGGCAATCATCAACAAATCAACAGACAACAAGTGTTGGCGAGGATGCGGTACAAAGGGAACCCTCATACACTGTTGGTGGGAATGTTGGCTGGTGCAGCCACTGTTGAAAACAGTATGGAGCTTCCTTAAAAAAAACTAAAAATGGAACTGCCTTTTGATCCAGCAATTCCACTACTTGGACTATATCCCAAGAATCCTGAAACACCAATTCATAAGAACTTATGTACACCTATGTTCATAGCAGCAGTATTTACAATAGCCAAGTGCTAGTAACAGCCTAAGTGCCCAACAGTGGATGATTGGATCAAAAAACTTTGGTACATTTACACAATGGAATACTATACAGCAGAAAGAAAGGAACTCCTACCCTTTGTAACAACATGGATGGAACTGGAGAGTATTATGCTTAGTGAAATAAGCCAGTCAGCGAAAGACAAATATCATATGATCTCACCCATTATGGAACAATAATGAACGAAACTAACAACAAGCAAAACAGAACCAAATATATGAATACAGTGAATAGGCCTTCAGTGGTCAGGGGGAAAGGGGTTGGGGGGAGGGGAGAGGCAGAGGCAGGGAAGGGGAGCAGCTTAGACAAGAACCCAGTAGAAAGGAACCATGGACATGGACAACAGGTGGGATTGACTTTTGGGGGGATGGGTGGCTGAGGAGGTGAATGGAGGGGAGGAAAAAGACAATGGATGGAATACAACAACAATAAAGAAAAAAGAAAAAAGAAAAAAAAAGAAACTATACCTCTACTGTATAAGGGACATATTTTTTGAATATTTGTCATGGATGAAATGAACAATCAAACTATTATTTTTTTAAAGATTTTATTTATTACTATTTTTAGAGAAGGGGGAAGGGAGAGGGGCGGAGAAGGAGAGACATCAACGTATGGTTGCCTTTTTCACCTGTCTCCGACCATGGACCTGGCTGGAGACCTGGCTTGTAACCTGGTTGTGTGCCCTGGCTGGGAATCAAACCATTGACCTTTGGGTTCACAAGCCAGCACCTTATCCACTGAGCCACCAACCAGGGCTCCAATTATTAATATTATTTTTTAATTTTGTTGTTGTTGTATTACATCCATCCCCTTCAAATTATTTTTAATAAAACAAATGTAAAGCACTAAATATAAAAGGTGTATGACATAAAAAAACAAAAAAGAATGGCAATTATCAACAAATCAACAAACAACCAGTGTTGGCGAGGATGTGGGGCAAAGGGAACCCTCATACACTGTTGGTGGGAATGTAGGCTGGTGCAGTCACTGTGGAAAACAGTATGGGGTTTCCTCAAAAAACTAAAAATGGAACTGGCTTTTGATCCAGCGATTCCACTACTTGGACTATACCCAAAGAATCCTGAAACACCAAATTCATAAGAACCTATGTACACTTATGTTCATAGCAGTACTATTTGCAATAGCCAAGTGCTGGAAAGAGCCTAAGTGCCCATCAGTGGATGATTAGATAAAAAAAACTTTGGTACATCTACAGAATGGAATACTACACAGCATAAAGAAAGAAGGACCTCCTATCCTTGCAACAATATGGATGAAACTATGTATTCACTAAGTATTATGCTTAGTGAAATAAGCCAGTCAGTGAAAGACAAGAGACCATATGATCTCATTCATTTCAGGACAATAATGAACAGAACAAACAAATAAGCAGAACAGAACCAGATACATGAATACAATGAATAGATCTCCAGTGGGCAGATGGGAGGGGGGAGGGGAAGGCGGGAGGGGAGTGGAAGAGGCAAAGAAGGGAAGCAGTTTAGTCAAGGAACTAGTATGGAAGACCCATGGACGTGGACAAGAAATGGGATTGACTTTGTCGGGGAGTGTGTAGGTGGGGAATGTAGGGAAGGAAAAAAGGGGATAGATGTAATTAAAAAACAATAAAATTAAATTTAAAAAGAAAAAATAGAGATAAGATCACAAAAATCTTAGAAGAAAACTTGAAGGCAATTTTTCATGACTTTGGTTTTGGCACTGTGTTCTTAAATAAGATATTAAAAACATGAGCAACAACAACAAAAAAAAGATAAATTTGTCCTCATCAAAATTTAAAACTTTAGTGCATTTGAAGGTGTCATCAAGAAAGTGAAATGATATGCTAAAGAAGGGAGAATGTATTTGTAAATCATCTATTTCATAAGGGTCCAACATCCAGGCTCATTAAACTACTCCTGGAACTTAACAAAAAGACAACCCAATTTAAAAATGGGCAAAGGAGAGCAAAATAAATTATAAATGAAATTAAAACACAAGTTATGAAATGGGAAAATATTTGCAAATGAACAATTTGATAAGGGGTTAACATCCAAAATATATAAAGAACTCATACAACTCAATAGCCAATAGTAATAATAATAATAATCTAATTTAAAAATGGATAAAGTTCCTGAATAGACAAGAAAGATATACTAATGGCCAACAGGTACATGAAAATGTACTCAACAACACCAATCATCAAGGGGAAGTGAATCAAAACACAGTAAGATATCACCTTATTCTTGTTAAAATGGCTATTATCACAAAGACAAGAGGTAGCAGATGATGGTAAGGATGTGGAGAAAAGGGTACTCTTGTTCACTGTTGGTGAGATTGTAAATTGATCCACCCACTATAGAAAAGAGTATAGAAATTTCTCAAAAAAGTTAAATATAGAACTAGCATATGACTTACCAACTCTACTTTGGAAATATATCTGAAGGAATTGAAAACACTATATTGAATAGATATCTGTACCCCCATGTTCATAACAGCCTTATTTACAATAGCCAAGACATGGAAAGAAAACAGGCTAAGTGTCCATCAACAGATGAATAGAAAAGGAAACGTGATGTGCACGCACATGCTCACATACACACACACAAAATGAAATATTGTTTAGTCACAAAAAGAAGGAAATCTTGCTATTTGTAACAACATGGATGAACATTGAGGACATTATGATACCCAAAACAAGTCAGACAGAGGAAAACAATACTGTGTGATCTCATTTAAATGTGGAGTCTTTTCTTATCTCATAGAAAAATACATTAGATTTGTGATTACCAGAGATGATGGGTAGGTGGGAGGGATAATTAGATGAAGATGGTCAAAAGGTAAATTTCCATTTATAAAATAAATAGGTGCTAGGGATGTAATATACAACTTTATGGCTGTACTGAACACTGCTGTATGGTATATGTGAAAGTTGTTAAGAGATTCGATACTAAGCATTCTTTTTGTTTTTTTAAGTTGAGATTATATTCTGTTTTTTAAAGATCTTACTATTTTTATTTATTTATTTATTTATTTTAATTTTATTGTTGTTGTATTACATCCATCCCCTTTTTGCTCCCCTCTGTCCCCCCGCCCACCCACCCATTCCCCCCAAAGTCAATCCCACCTGTTGTCCATGTCCATGGTTCCTTTATACTAGGTTCTTGTCTAAGCTGCTCCCCTTCTTTGCCTCTACCTCTCCCTCCCCCCTACCCCGTTCCCCTGACCACTGAAGGCCTATTCCTTGTATTCATATACTTGGTTCTGTGTTGGTTGTTGTTAGTTTTGTTCA
>PVIW01010383.1:8181-44646 GCA_004026585.1 Noctilio leporinus
TCTTAGTTGTGTCTTGCCCTGGTTTTGGGATTAGAATAATATTGGCCTCATAGAATGAGTTTGGGAGTCTTCCCTCTTCCTGAATTTTTTGGTAGAGTTTGAGGAGGATAGGAGTTAGTTCTTCTTTAAATGTTTGGTAAAATTCACCTGTGTAGCCATCTGGTCCAGGGCTTTTGTGCTTTGGGAGATTTTGGATGACCTCTTTAATTTCATTAGTTCTTATTGTCCTATTGAGGCTTTCTGCTTCTTCTGGGTTCAGTTTTGGTAGATTATATCTTTCCAGAAATGTGTCCATTTCATCCAGGTTGTCATATTTTTTGTCATAGAGTTGTTTGTAGTAATTTCTTACAATCTTTTGTATTTCTGAGGTATCAGTTGTGATTTCCCCTCTTTCAGTTCTGATTTTGTTTATTTGAGTCCGCTCTCTCTTTTTGTTGATGAGCCTGGATAAGGGCCTGTCAATTTTGTTCATTTTTTCAAAGAACCAGCTCCTGGTCCTGTCGATTCTTCAAATTGTAGTTTGAATCTCTGAGTTATTTAGTTCTGCTCTGATCTTGATGATTTCCTTCCTTCTACTTGCTCTGGGCTTTGTTTGTTGTTGCTCCTCTAGTTCTTCCAGCTTTGTGGTTAGGTCATTTTAATCAACTTCTTGTAACCTTTTTTGGAAGGCCTGTATTGCTATAAATTTCCCCCTGAGAACTGCCTTTGCTGTATCCCATAGGTTTTGGGCTGTTGTGTGTTCATTGTAATTTGTTTCCAGGAGCTTTTTGATTTCATCTTTGATCTCGTTGTTGACCACTTCATTGCTTAAAAGCATGTTATTCAATCACCATGAGTTAGAGAATTTTTGGTTTTTACCTTGAATTTTGTTTCTAGTTTCAAGCCATTGTGATCTGAGAAGATACTTTGTATGATTTCAATTTTCCTGTATTTGTGGAGGCTTGTCTTGTGACATAGCATGTGGTCTATCTTGGAGAATGATCCATGTGCTTTTGAAAATAATGTGTATTTTGCTTCTTTGTGGTAAAAGACTCTGTATACATCAGTTAGGTCCATTTCCTCTAGAATGTTGTTCAATGCCACAACCTCTCTGGGGAGTTTTTGTTTGGAAGATCTGTCCATTGTTGATAGTGGGGTATTAAAATCCCCTACTATGAGTGTGTTGCTGTCTATGTCTTTCTTAAAATCTTCCAAGATTTTCCTTATATATTTCGGAGCTCCTATGTTGGGTACGTATATGTTTATCAGAGTTATTTCTTCTTGATGGATTGTTCCCTTAAGTATTATGAAATGTCCATCTTTGTCCCTTTTTATGTCCTTCATTGTAAAATCTGTCTCATCTGAAATCAGTATTGCTACTTCAGCTTTTTTTTCATGTCCATTTGCTTGATATATAGTTTTCCATCCCTTCACTCTCAATCTGTGTCCATCTTTTATTCTGAGGTGGGTCTCTTGAAGACAGCATATATGTGGGTCATGTTGTATTATCCATTCGGCTACCCTATGTCTTTTGATTGGTGCATTAATCCATTTACATTTAAGGTTATTATTGATTGATACTTATTGATTGCCATTTTTTTCAATTTGTGTCTGTATTCCTCTTTGACTTTCTCTGTTTCTTCATTTTATTTGTTTATTTATTTTTGTAGCAGACCCTTTAGCATTTCTTGCAATGCTGGTTTGGTAGAGATATATTCTTTCAGTCTTTTTTTGTCTGCAAAGCTCCTTATTTCTCCTTCTATCTTGAATGAGAGCCTTGCTGGTTAGAGTATTCTTGGTTGCAGGTCTTTGTTTACCATGACTTGAAATACTTGTTGCCATTCCCTTCTGGCTTGAATTGTTTCTGTTGAATAGTCATTTGATAGCCTTATTGGAGCTCCTTTGTATGTTATTTGTCTCTTCTCTCTTGATGCATTTAGGATTCTCTCTTTGCCTTTGAAATTAGCCATTTTGATAATAATGTGCCTTGGTGTTGATCTGTTTGGGTTGATCCTCATTGGGACCGTCTGTGCTTCCTGAACTGGATTTATGTTTTCACTCATCATGTTAGGGAAATTTTCTATCATGACTTTTTTGAACAGGTTTTCCATTCCTTGTTTCTCTTCTCCTTCTGGTATCCCTATGATACAGATGTTGTTACGTTTCATGTTATCCTGCAGATCTCTTAAGCCCTCTTCAGTCTTGTTCAGCCTTTTTTTATTCTCTTGTGCTGTCTTGGAGTATTTGTCTACATTATCCTCCAACTCACTGATCTGGTCCTCTGCTTCTCTAGCCTACTGCTGATTCCTTCTACTGTATTCTTCAATTCAGAAATTGTATTCTTCATTTTCTGCTGGCACTTATTGATAGTTTCCATGTCCTTTTTCATGCTGTTGTAGTTCTCAGTAAGTTCCTTGTAACTTCCCTGGAGTTCTTTGTAATTTCCCTGGAGTTGTTTGTAGTTCTCCTGGAGTTGTTCACAGTTTTCTTTGATGTGGCTGAGCTCACTGAGCTTCTCTATCATCATTCTTTTGAATTCCTGATCTGATATTCCAGGTGCCTCTGTTTAATTTTGTATTCTTTCTGGGGATTCTTCCTTTCCTTTTGGTGACGGACTTATTCTTTTTTCCCCCATTTTGGGTGTCTGTTCATGCTTGCTCTTTATTTATTTATTTATTTTTGTTCTTTCCTTGGGTTAACCTGCTTTGCTTCCTTGCCTTAGTTGAGCACCCTTCTGTGATAGGAGATTTGTGGAGTTAAATGTTGCCGTCTTCCAGATTTTCTCCACTTGCTGTTCTTTGTGTGTCCTTTATTTGAGCTGTCTGGTCATATTCTGGGCCTGTGGGCTATTAGCAGAAATAAAAACAAAAACAAAAACTAACAAACAAAACAAAAAACCTGAAAACAAAATACCAAACCAAACCAAATAAACAAACAAACAAACAAAAAAAGGCAAAAGCAAAACAGAAATAAAAATGATAATAATAATAAGAAGAAAGGGTTTAGATGGCTGTTCACCCTTAATAATCCCTGACTGGTCCAGATGGAGCCTGGACCTGAGGGCTTTTACCAGAGGGGGAAAAAAAAGAAAGAAAAAAAGGGAGAGAGTCACAAGAGAAAGAGAAATCAGTATTAATAAAGAAAACATTAGGTGTCTGTTCACCCTTTATGGTCTCTGTTTGGTCCAGGTGGAGCCAGGAACAGTGGGTTTTATCAGAGAGAAAAGAAAGAAGAAGAAGAAAAAGAAGGGAGAAAGTCGCAAGACAAAGATAAATCAATATTAATAAAGAAAGGGTTTCGGTGTCTGCTCACCCTTTATGATCTCTGTTTGTTCCAGGTGGAGCTAGGTCCAGAGGCCTTTATCAGGGAGAAAAGAAAGAAGAAAAGAAAAAGAAAAAAAAAAAAAAAGGGGGGGGGGAGAAAGTCACAAGACAAGAGAAATCAATATTAATAAAGAAAGGGTTTAGGTGTCCACCCTTTATGATCTCTGATTGATCCAGATGGAGCCAGAATCTGTGTGCTTTACCAGGAAGAAAAGGAAAATAAAACTTAAAAAAAAAAAAAGGAGGAAGGAAGAAAAGAATAAAGAAAGGGTTTAGAAAGGCTGGGGAAGGGAGGAATACTTAGATTGAGGACTGGGAATGTGTTATAGCCACAGAGTGAGTAAACTTTAATTCGAGAGTAGGGGGAGGGTCTTGGGTATTAGTTGGATTGAGGTATGGGGGGGATTAAGAATATGGGAGAAGTAACTTTTGCAAAGGATATGTTGGGGATTAATAGTTCATATTGCTCTCAGTATAATTCAGGTGCTTGAGATTGGCAGCAATCCATTTCCTGAGGCTGCCTCTTTTTCTTGGTCAGGACTTTGCAATCTGTAGTCTAGGTGGTCTTGGCATAGCAGGACCTCTGACTGTCACAGTCAGGACTGATTCTGAGTATCAGCCCCCAGGCAGGCTTGGCCTTCCATAGCCTAGCTGGGTTTTAGGGCTGCCAGTATTCTGGAGCCCACAGGGTGTCCCCTCCCACTCCTGGCAGAGGTTCCTGCCTGCCACAAGCACCCAGCACACCTGCAGGGAAGCCCTCAACCTCGCTGGTCCCTGCGAGGACTGGCCCCACCCCCGAAGTTCCCAGAGGAGGCATCCCCTGTCTGTCAACAGTGCCTGGGGTCCACCAACACTGACCAGCTCTCCTGGGGTGAGCGCCAATCCTCCAAGCCAACCAGCTCTCCAAGGAGTCCTTTACGCGGCCTCTGTGATCTGCGGCCTTTGTCTTGGGTAATGGGTGGGTCAGTTGCCCCTGGTACTAGTTCACGGATAGCTGTTTGGAGTTTCCATGGGGCCTGGGGGCCCGTGTGGTTGCGCAGGGCTGGGCCTCCCCTCTTGCAGGGGCTTCAAGCTGCTGTTTCCCTGGTGGCCCAGCAGCACTGTTTTCAGCCCTTTCGCTGCCCCGTCCAGTGCACTTCCCCAGTCCTCCGCTCCTGCTCCCCGCAGGACTCCTCTCCCCCGCCTCTAGCCCTGTGAGGAGCTTCCTCTCCCTGTTTCCAGAACAAGTCTCTCACGCAGTCCCTCCCCTGCAGGAGTTCAATTCCTCATTCCCTACTGCATTTGCCCTCTCTGCCCACACTTCAGTGGTCAGACTTCTGGTTGCCAGGAAGCCCGGAGCTGGCTTCTGTCAAACGCGCCCCTCTGGGCAGAGCCGCCACTGCCCAGAGCTGACCTCGGCCTGCTGGCCGTTTGGTCAGGAGCTGCCTCACTTACCCTCCTGCTGGTCTCCTCTGCCTCTGGGCTGTGCTCCCCTGTGTCCAGATGCTGACCGCTCTAATTCTTAGGGCCCTGAATATGTCTCATGCTCCCTATCTTGTCCTCTCGCTGCTCTGGTACTCGAGAACACCATCAGCACTGCTCTCTACTCTGTTGCCATCTTTCCTCTCTCCTATTTTGCTCTCTAGATTCCACATATAAGATATGGTTTTCATGTTATTTTGTCTTACTAGCTTTACTAAACATAATACCCTGTAGTTCCATCCACATTTTTTCTTATAGTGAAGGATTTCCCATTTTATTACTGAATCAAATGTGAAATCCCTGAGTTAATCACTCCTATTTCATGTTGATGACTAAAATTCTCCATAAGGCTATTTCCGAGGAAAGTAATATAAGACAACTTGAACATGCTAGATGAGGAGAAAAATCACAACATAAAAAAAAAAAAAAAAAAAAAAAAAAAAAAAAAAAAAAAAAAAAAAAAAAAAAAAAAAAAAAAAAAAAAAAAAAAAAAAAAAAAAAAACATTCTGGATGTGTTAGCTCCAGGTTGCTTAATTTCACCATCATGTACCTGTGAGGATCTCTTCCTGGTTCTGCCCACTGGTCCACACATCATGTGACTTCATGCCCAGGTGATGCCCATCTCATGTGCAAGAAGTTAAAATGTTCCTGAGGGTCATTTGCAAACATGACAATGATGATGTAGGATTGAGAGAAGGTTTCTGACATTTACTTCTAATGAATTAAGAGTGAACCTGTCTCTTGCATTCCTGATTATAACTATGTATCACGTCCAAAGAGGCAGAGGTACTGATAGTGAAAATAAAGCTGAAACACCATGACTAAGCAGTTTTATATAAAGTTAGAGCCACCAGCCCCAGGAAGGAAAGGAAATGTAAATGTAGTGAATGGATAAAGAAAAATGATGCTCTTCATATTAATTAAGTTTTCTATAATTTCAGCATACTCACCAATTTCTGTCACAATCTTCATCTAAGAAGACCTGGTCATGACTGAGTTCCTTCTTTGCTTCCAATATTTGAATTTTGTTTTATTACAGAGTCTAAAGAATAAAAACAAACATGAGTCAGTAAGGCTGCTGCACATTCAGCACAAAACTCCCCTGAAGGAACATGACCCAGGATCACTGCCTGCTTCTCTGTAGAGTTCACACTTCCGTCTCCCAATGACCCACATAGACACTCCATCTCCTCTAGCACTGGGTCCATGTGCTGTAGAGTCACACTTTGTTCTTAGTTCATACTTTGAACACTTTGTAGGGGGAAAAAGAGCAGATGGAACTTCCATTCTTCTCAGAATGATGTCCCCTGCTCATGATGGTTGAATTCATTGGTGTGTTCATTTCTTGCCACTTGGAAAGGCATCTATCATTTGAAATCCTCCCCATTTATGAAAACATACTCTTCTAAGTCTTTTTATCATTTCCTGGAGTAGTTAGATCACTGGGGAGGGCACAGAACCAAATGTAAGAAGTAATTATTTTATTTTTCCCATTATTATTATTGTTTCTCTTCACTGGAGGACATTTTTAAATTAATGTCAGAGAGAAAGTAAGGGATAAAAGAAGTGAGAGAGAAAGAAAGAGAAGAAGAGAAAGAGAGATTGGTTGTCTTCCCCACATGCCCAGAAAGGGGATCATGCACACCTAGACCTAGGATTGAGGCCACAAACTTAGGTAAAAATATTACACTCCCAACAACTGAGCCAAACTGTCCAAGGCTGGGGGAGTAATTGTTAACAGACAAGCCCTGGCATAGTAGGTAAGGCACCGGCCTATGAACCCAAAGGTCACTGGTTTGATTCCCCAGTTAGGGCACATAAGCAGGTTGCAAGCCAGGTCTCCAGCCAAGTCTGTAGCTGGAGGCAGGTGAAAGGCAACCATACATTGCTGTTTCTGTCCCTCTCTGCCTCTCCTCCTTCCCCTGTCTCTGAACTTAATAAATGAAATGTTTTTTTTTTTTTGTTTTTGTTTTTTTTTCTTAAAGGAGAAAAAGAGGTGGCAGCTTCCCAAATCAGTCTATCTCTGTGTTTGTAGGTGTCTAGTGTGAGGTGCAGATGGTAGAGTCTGTGAGTGTCTTGGTACAGCCCAGATGTGGGTCTCTGAATTCAACTTTAATTTCTACTGGATGAGCTGGATCTGCCAGGCTCCAGTTAAAGGCCTGGAGTGTGTGTCAGATATTAATAGGGATGGAGGTACCACATACTATGCCAACTCTAGGAATGGTCAATTCGCCATCTATAGAGACAATGGTCAGAATGTGCTATACCTGCAAATGAACAGCCTGAGAATGGAGGGCATGGCCAATATAACTGTTGAGAGACACAATGAGGGGCAGTCAATGTGAGCCAGAAACAACCCTCCCTGCCAGAGACAGGAGGGCTGGGCTGCAAGGGGAGCTCCGGACATCAGGGGGTGGTCTGAGATCTTGAGCACAAACAGCATCCCCAGGGGCAGGTGTGGGCCTGGTGGGGAAGGAAGGGGCTTCCCCTTGAGAGCAGGAGTTTCCTCTCAAAGCTCTCAGCCACATCCTGGGACACTTCTTCCTTCTTTGTGGCTCTCATTTTCCACATTCTCAGTGCAGACAGCATGGAAGAGGTGCTCTTGTCTGTCTGCAGGTGAAATTGACCCTCTGCCTGGGAGCCTTCTCTCCACCAGGCCCCTATGAAAGCTTTTCCTTTCTTGGCAAGGAACCACCCTGAGGGCTCCCATCTTCCCTATGGTGGAAACTTTCCCACAAGAAGGGGTCCAGCCCCATCCAGTCCTGGTGTGCAGCACTCAGGCCATCTGTCTCCCAACATGCACACAATGTCTTCTCATGTGCCCTTCCTTCTGGCAGGTGCACCTAGCTCCACATGGGTTAGGGGATGTCCCCCAGGACATCCATCCCTCAGGTCTCTGTCCTCCCTGTACCACGCTACCCTCTCGCACCCCATTTACTGGGTGGAGGTGTAAATGCACCTTAACATAATCTGCTGTCACCCACTGACCTAATTCTCACTAAACCTGACTTAGACAGACAGTCCATTGAGCTCCAATGGCCTGGCGTCCTGCTCACTCTTCCCCAGCCCCTCCCCCATATGACTAGTCACAGGACGGAGGGCAGAAATGCATGTGCACAGGCACCTGTTCCAACAATGCCAAATGTGTCTGTCCATCACAGTTTCCCCTGGTCCTTGAATTTGTGGGTAGTTTTGGCTTTTAAATTCAATAGTATATACTGGCACTGCATGGAGAAAATATGCAATTTTAAATGTTAATGTGTAATAAAACATTTATTAATTTCACATTATATTGTCAAACAATCTTTTTAAATTTTCTTTTCTTTTTTTTAAGTTTTTTTTTTAATTGTTGTTGTATTACATCCATCCCCTTTTTGCTCCCCTCTGTCCCCCTCTCTTTTCTTTAAGAGAGTGGGAGGGACAGACAAAGAGAGGAAGAGAAACATGGATTGGTTCCCTTTTTCATGCCCCCAACTGGAACCTGGCTGTCAACCCAGGCACGTGCCCCAAGGGAGAATCAAATGGACACCAGTGACCATTTAATTCATATGCCATGTGAGCCACCCAGCCAGGGCTAAAGTACTATGTCGTCGGAGATTATGTAGGTACCGAGGAATACTGACTTTCTAGCCCCACAGGCCTGTTGTCAGGATGGTATGTGACACTCACATGGCTTAACCTACACTCTCTTCCTTTCTCTGAAAGGAGCAGGTGAGTAAGGAATCATAACCATGTGGGCTCCCTCAGAGGGCCAGAGGTGCCGACAGTCACTGCTACCTCCTTTAAGATGAAATGTCACCAAAATATCTCAGCTTCAGCATGGGGAAATGTTCTCTCCAGGGTAGCACCAGAGTTAGTAGGTGGACAGTGGATCATCTCTCACCCCACCATCCACAGCCATGCCCATGGGAAGCACATCATTTAAGTTAGGAGGGGCATGTCATCACCCTGAACATGATTTGTTAGAGGAGAGGCTCCCTATAGACTGAGGTCAGCCTCAGTACTGAGGAGCCCAACTGTGGGGACCTGTCAGGAACTGGCCCTAAAATAACCAATGACAACAGCCCCTAATCCTCAGTCTCCTAGCCACAGGTCAAGACCAGCTGCTGCCCAGATCTCCTTTCCAGGACATAAGGAGGACTCTGAAAGACTTACAAAAGCTCTAGAGACGTCATCGTGCAATTTTGAAGCTTTATTTTGGAGAATTGTTGGGAAAACTCCCACACTCTCACTCCCCATGATTTATAGCAGGACCCCTGCTCACGTGGAGAAATGTAGGCCTCAGCTCCTCAGCAGGTTTTTGGTATTTTTTACAGATGTTTCTTCTGTATTGCCTAGACTTGCACAGCAGTCAGAAAGCTACTTAGTTTTCCATCATCTGTCACTTCCTTGACTATAGTGGTCTTGATAATTTGCATGTTGGTGACTACTCTGAAAATCAGGGCAGCAAGGAAGGCATACATGTACCAAAGCCCACTCTCAAATACCTAGTGGCAGATTAGGTGGCATCCCTGACAACACGCTTGTTGTAGGGGACCCCCTGTGGACACTGTCTCCATCACATATCTGGATGAACTGTGAATGATCCCAGCCTATGTGGCAATGCCAGTCCCCTTTATGGCTGCAAATTCCCCTGAGTTTGAATTTTATTTTTTTATTTTATTTTTACTTTTTAAAAATATTTTAGTTAATATTTACAGAGAAAGAAAGGAAGGGAGAGAGGCAGAGAGGGAGAGAAACATCAATGTATGGTTGCCTTTCACCTGCCTCCAGCCATGGACCTGGCTGGAGACCTGGATTGAAACCTGATTATGTGCCCTGGCTGGGAATTGAACCAGAATACTTTGGGTTTGCAGGCCCTCACCTTATCCACTGTGCTATCAGCCAGGACAAGTTTGAATTTTAAAGAGTGACAGTCATAGTTTATGGTATCCGTATAACCATTAACACAGACTTCCATCACCACAGGGAGTACCTGGTCTCACATGACAAACATCAGTTGCATATGTTCCAGGTGTACATCCACCCCAATAACACAAAGAACTTTTATCAGAGGCTGGTGGGTTCCAGCACATTCCTGCAACTGAGGCAGAATATTAACATTGATACACTGTAGGCATCTACACATAATGTCATTGTCAGCACCACAGATTAGTCAGTGTTTTCACTTTGTATACACTGTCAAAGTGGTGCCCCTTTGTAGTTAAGCTTTAGCAGGCATATCAACAGTTCTGAGTACCTTTGCCAAGATCTCCTTGCAGTGTACAGTGCTGTCAGTACAATTTCCATAATAGCAGTAGCCGTCTTTGTTACATGGGGTTCCCTCTCACAGATAAACACATTTAGGGCACGTGAATGTCTGCCTGAGGCAGTACTCTAGAAGATCACATATGTTTTGGATTGATATGCATAATGTTCCCAGGAGCAAGTAGATGCAGTTTGTGCAACATCTACCTGTGTGAGAAGCATTTCCGGGTGTAAAGGTGAAGTTCCTTCTGCAGCATGGGTAGCTATCACACTGCTTGAAGGACTCACAGTCATACTACTGTCTGTCATCCTCCACAGAGTTTCAACAGTGAGCAGATGTGAGGCTAGTATTTGAACACTTAAATAAACTCTGGTAGATGCAGTGTTTCCCACCATAATTAATTATATTTGCTGCATGCACCATGGAGCAGTTACTGAAGGCATCTGCCATCACAGGTACCTGTACATGACACAGGTGGCTCTTCTCTGACAAATGCATTTCCTTATAATACAGACCAAATCTTCTCCCAATTAATTGACTCCTTACAATTGATAACAATAAATAATATCTTGATAGAACACCTACCATGATGATGATATTTCTTTTGTATACACCATACAGGACTGGAGAAAAGCCAAGTTCATGAAGGACCTTTTCCAATTACAATTAAGCCCAATTGTGGATAAAGAGGAGTATACACATTGGTTACATAATTGTTATGAAACAGACTCCATGGTACCTCATAGTTGTACATGTTGTACATAGTTGCACATGTCTCTCACTTTGTAAATGATCATGATGATAATAATGTAGAACCTGCAATTAAGACCTTGGAAGGTTGCATCAATTAAACTATCTTAACTTACCAGGAAATGGGCACATTTTGACACAAGTTGTATAGCGTATAACAAATGGGAACTAATAAGACAACCTTTTACACTTCCTAGGTGTTCTGCATAGAGCTTACTGTTGAGCCTGGAGGCTGCACTGGTGTTCACTTGAGAGAAAAGAGGGTGCCTCTCTTCCTTGTGTCCCAGCATATACATGGGTACTGTTGTGTGGGTGGCTGCCACTATCTAGGAAACTATGTATTTAAACCTTCCATAGTCCTTGAGGAGTGTGATTTTATAGACAAGGTCATCCAACTTCATAATACATTTCTTTCCCCCACAGCATGTGTCTCTTGTGATGTTAGAAAGAGGAACCTCCTCTATGTATCCTAGAGATTGACAGCTGAGAGGGACAAAGGGGCTATTCCCCTGCAAGACTCCCTGGTCATCCTGAGTCACAGTCACCAGATATTGGAACCAAAAATCCTTTTTGTGCCCCAAAACCCAGGCCATAGGAGAGCCATCCTGGCATCTGCATGCTTTCACCAATGTGCAGCTCCTTCCTGGGATCACTACCTCAGGGGAGATGTAGCACCATGAGAAATGACCCTGAGAACACTGGACTGGAGCCAGCACCATCCAGAGCCCAAGTAACAAGGGGCCATCCTCAAGGTGAACCAAGTCCTCTGTTCAACTCATGTTCTTCCTCAGGGACCCAGTCAGTGAAAACAGAGAAAGGAAGGGTCATCTGTGAAGCCAGGTCCCAACCATCTG
This sequence comes from Noctilio leporinus, assembly GCA_004026585.1. NCBI lineage: Eukaryota > Metazoa > Chordata > Mammalia > Chiroptera > Noctilionidae > Noctilio > Noctilio leporinus. The sequence continues at coordinate 19,798 of PVIW01010383.1, forward strand.
CCATGGACACTAGCTACCAAGGAGAAGTGACAGAAATCCTGTGCTAGGTGGATCAGCTGAGGGGACCAGCTGACATTTCCTGGGTGTGTCAGAGAGTGGGGCTGAGCATGAATTCTGCTGGGACATTCATGTGAGCCCAGACATACACCTTCCTGAGGGTGACAGGAGAACTGGGTTACACAGGGCCACTCATAACAGCAGGGAACACACAGGACACACAGTGATTCATCTTGCAAAGATTTTTTCTCCAAATTGATCTTGAACAATAATAAACAGCAACCTGCCTTCATGTGGGAACATTTGTGATGTCTATTTACTGAAATGATTCAGATTTATTTGGTTCACCAGATTACTGTAAAATTATGTTTGAAGGATGTTTGCTTGATGCAGGTCTCAAGTGTGATTTTACATTATAATGACAAGATCAATGTAGCAGATAAAGATGCAGTAACTGAAATGACACAGTGGCATGCATAACTGACATATACTTAATAAATCCAGCACAGTCCCCAACCAGGTCATGTGCAAATGGGGACTTTTTCCATGTTCTAGGAACAAGCTTTGGCATTCCACACACATTGAAAACAAAATCAGATGCTCTTCTCTGTCTTTGGACTGAATTAGGAGCCCAGTGCCTACTGGAGGCTAGATTTGGAGGACAAATCCACATGTGCAACATTACCACAGCTCCTCTATGACTGAACCTAGAGAAAACCAGGAATCCTGGTAATGACTAACAGTATTTGAATTCTCACCTGCAATGCCTTGGTGTGTTTCATCACTAATATTCACACTTGGACATAACTGAGGATGTATCCACAATTTGCTTCCATGCAAATTGCATTGTGATGAAGGTCCATGGTCCACTTGTGGAAAGCACTGAAATTTAAGAATAGAAATTTCTCAACACAGGGGTGCAGGGATGCCACTGTTGAGACCATTATAAGCTGAACATTTAGAAAAATAAGTCCCTTATGATGGAAGAACATAAAGTAACGTGGAAACTAAAATATGCATAACGCCTTAAGGCAGAAGGACAAACACTTTCCCAAGGTCAGCTGTGCCCAGAATGACTGCATTGAAAGGGGAATAATTTACACTGTGGTTGACACCTGATGAACACAAGAAACTTCCCCTTGTGGGTACTTTTTCTTGAGCATCTTCTAAATGACCACCAAGGTGCTGGATGAAATACAGGTTGCATGTTTAGGTGGATGGGAAGATTATTGTATCAAAGGCCAGCATGCTGTGAATTATGGAGAATACTGGTAGGAAAGTAACTGTTAATCAGCTCAGTTGGCTGAATTGTGAGCTGTTTTCTTTCACCAGCATAAACAGCCCAGCTGCTCCAGTATGAGGGGCACAGGGGTTCTGCCCAGTGCTTTGGCCACAGGTTGGGAAATGGTAGTGGAAACCTGGTCACTATAGAGATGACCATATGGAGTACAAGTCTATAGACTCACTGGGGAGATAAGGGGACCATTGAATAGGGTCTGTCAAATCCATCTGAAGAAACTTCCAGGTGACATGGTCCAACAAGAGGACTTCTTGCACTTGGTGAAGTGGCCACCAGGGGCTCTGAAGTGAAAGGATATGGTGGGGGGCTTGCACAAGGCATTGATGGGTAAAATGTCCATGTTTTCCTCCTGCAAAAACAAACAAACAAAAAAGCCAAGTGCCAAGGTTCACTGTGCTGTCTGCTAGCCACAGAGACCACAGCTGCCAGGAAATGGATGCCTTTGGAAAACAGCCTGGACAAATCATTATGAGGAAGGTCAGGCCACATCCTGTCACCCAAGGAGGCTGTGAATGAATTCTGACAGGAACAGTCATTTTCTCTGCATTGCATGTCAGAGACCGCATGGCAATTGTCACTGAAAGGTCTGTGAAAGGAATCCAATACAGACTTGGCACCACCAGGGACAGCTGCTCTACATTCCCTCATGCCCAGGGAGGTACTTTCTTCCCATAGCACCTGCCAGTGTACAGAAAGGCACCCCATCAGATGGACACACTATGTCCATTACCATCTTCATATTCCTGGTTTGCCAGGAATTGACATGAAATATTGAAATGTGTTATGTACACACTAGGAGATAAAGGTGAGGGCTGATATGCAGCAATTATGAGCCTGTGCTCACACTCACCACCAGGGTGAGAGTGCATTTTCTCTGCACAGACTCTGTCACTGTTCTGGGAGTTAGGGAAGGAGGTGTGGGGGTCCATGCCGGTAGGACCATCAATGTCTTCCCACATCTCATCTTTTTTCTTACAGGCTGCTATAGGCCTGGTCCTGCAGGGTTAGCAACACATTCCCCTAAGCAAGCAAGGCTCAGTGAACTATGCATTTCAGACTTTATGCCAGAATCCCTATGAGCCCAGTGGGGTGAGCTGTGCCTTCACCACATCTGGCACAGGCAAAAGGATGCAGAAGAGTCCAAACAAGATGAATTAACAATAGTTTGTTGTTGTTGTTGTTGTTGTTGTTGTTTTTTGAAACAACATAAAATAAAAGGCTTATTTACAGACTAGAAAAAAAAAATCAGTGGAAATCCTTTGTGTTGAACTGAAACATTAGCTCTGTATTCCCATGTTCCAGATGTCATCCTGATGATACCACAGGGAATATGAGCTCTGCCCTCTTCTGCTCACACACATCACATGTCCTTCTGCTCTTGGCTGCCTTGGAGCCTCGTTTCACCAGAGCAAGGAGGGTGCAGCCCTCAGTCAGGGTTGTGGCATTGACCCTGGGCCTGCCTTGAGTGGGAAACTGGGAAAAAGATCAGCCCCATCATTGGGTGAACTGTGCTGCCCTCCACTCCATGGAGGCCATTCCTGCCCAGCCCTGGAGATCTCTATAGATGATGGGATGGTACAGGTAGAGCATGAAGCACAGAACTGTGAGGCAGGCTCACCTCACACCCATATCCACAGCATCTCTGACTCCCAAGGTTCCGTGACCTGGCTCGTATGACAATTGGTAGCAGAGAACAGAGATGATTAGACCCACAGACAATGGTGTGTGAGCCTGGACTTATTGGTGATGACCCAAAAAAGATGCCTATTCTGTCTGAAGCCTTTTTCAAGGACCTCTGGAAATCCATTTGATCACATACTAGAGCATTTTTGGGTAAAATTGAAGACTTTGTTGGAGGAGAAGGGTCAACACCCACAATGAAAAGACTGAGTGGCTTTGCTGGAGAGATGGACACAGGTCAACTGTACAAGGTATGTGACCTCAGAGGAAGTCAATGTGAAGTTAGAGTGACCCAGAAAGCACATATGGAGAAAATAAGTATGTTGCTTTTCACTCAAAATTTACTTGCTTTCCGATTTGAAAGACTTATTTAAGAAAACTTGCAGAAAGTACAAAATGTAACAATATAAATAAACCCTCTATTTTACAAAGTATTTGAGACAGAAGATATAACATTTACTACACAATAGTAATAAGACTACCAGAATTACAAAATATTCAAAATAAAGAATAGGGCCTCTGAGCTTGCCTATATTTAGAGGCAGGTGCTCAGGTACAAAGAACATCATAATCACTTAAAGAAAAAGAAATGGGACTGTCCTTTATATAAGACCATTTTTATAGCAAGGCTGACACAGCAAATTGTTTGAAAGTCCTGTGCAGCTAAGGACAGGTTAAGGTCTGAGAAATGTGTCTGTAGGGAGCTTTTTCCCTTTGCAAGCATCTTGTTTTGTCTTTTGACTTTTTCCCCTTTCCTTCCTTATATTGCAAATCATTGATTTTATTCTTGGCTTTATCCACTCTATTATTGTTTTTTGTTGTTGTTGTTGTTGTTGTTTTTTGTAATTTATTTTATTTCCATTAGCATATCCATTTTTCTGACAGGGCCTTTTTATGTGGTTGAAGTCCTCACTAGATTACTTCAGCATCCTTATAACCAGTATTTTGAATTCTACATATGCTAGATTGCTTATCTCCACTTTGATAAGGTGTTTTTTTTTTCCACTTTGATCTGTTTTTTTGTTTTTTCCCCCAATTGGGCCATGTTCATTTATTTATTTATTTAGTTTATTTGTTTCCTCATTTTGGCAGCCTCCCTGTGTTTGTTTCTCTGTAGTAGATAGAGCTGCTATGACTCCCTGTCTTGCTAGCCTGGCCAAATGTAGAAGGTGTCCTGCAGGGTCCAGTAGTAAAGCCTCCCTTATCACCCCAGCTATGTACACAGGGTGCCCTATTTGTATGAGCTGAGTAAACATTCCACATGAAGTTGAGCTTGATTGCTCTTGGAAGGTCACTGGAAGGGACTTCCCAGGCCTGTCAGTAAGGACTAGCTATGACTACTGAACACTCACCTCCTCTCTCTGGAGAATCAGCTGTGTATGAACAGGGTAGTGATGCTTGGACAGGTTTGTAACTGTCTACTGGGTGTGAATTCTCTGGGGTTTCCTGGGTGTTGCAGTCCAAGATCAGTCCCCCAAATGTGTTCTGCCCAGGGCCACCCTGCATGAGCTAGAAAGCAATGTGCTACTTGTGATGGGCTTGGAGATTCTTGCTAAAACTAAGCTGTGAAACTGTGTTGGCTGCTGATGTTTCTGCATGATGGCTGTTCAATAGTTTAGTTGTAATTTTCATGTAGTTGTATGAAGAGGTGGACTGTGTTAACCAATGTCTCTATTTTGGAGACTGTTGTTGAAGTTGGTTTCTGCCATTATCACAAGGGGGTTCAACGACTATTTGAATGACTCCTTGATTGTGTTCCCTCCTTGGCATGGGGTTGGCACCTTCTGTCCTCCCTGCCTATCCTCTCATTTCTCCTTATCATCCAGCTGCACGCTACCCTTATTCTCACAGTACAGGCTTGTGTGTGGTGGTGTGGCTAAACCAAAATCTTTTCACATCTCAGGCTAGGACTTAGTCTTAGGCAGGGATGTGCTTCAATCTGAGCTGTGCACTTCCAGTTGTCCCTATCCCTCCAACTCTCTGAATGTTTCTGTAAATGTTATAGATTTATAGTAACTGACATTATACTGACTGCATGTTACAGACCCAACCAAGGAACACTGGAGCAGGTTAGTCTTTTTAGAAGGTATCTAAAGTGACATGACACAGCATACTGCACCTGTGAGAGGCAGATACTCCATCTAAAGGGATGATTCAGAACATTGTCCATTTGCAGATAGACACCTCCCAGTATTACAGTCTGAGAGTCTCAAAGTAAAGTCAGTGTGAGCCCAGAAACAAGCTTTCTGTGGAAAGACAAAAGGGTTGAATTGCAAATAATGCTCAGTATGCAAGGAGGTAAAGGACAAAACAACTCAGTCACTGTACCACTGGGACTTTAAACACCCAGGGCTAATTTGCTGGGATCCCTCTTCCTGCACAGTACCTGCTTCTACTTCTGTGGAGACCCTCATTCAATATCCCCCATGTTTCCTACTTCAGGGTTCCTGGCTGTGAGCTCTGAGAAGGGGACATGTAGGTCAGTGAGACACCTGCCTGTCAGGTCACTGGTCACTGCACTAACTGAACAAGGGTCCTCTGGAATCTGCACCCAAAACAAGCTGGGAGCCTTCTCATCATTGCCTCTGCAGATTGCACATGCTGAAAGCATAGAAATTTACAAGATGAGGCCCTCTTAAGTCTTTTTATCAAATGAAGAGAACATACAAAGGGTCCATGGGCATATGAAAGAATGCTCAACACTATTAGGTATCAGAGAAATGCCAATTAAAACCACAATGAAATACCACATCACACCCTTCAGAATGGCCATTGTTAACCAATCAACAAACAACAATTCAGGCAAGGGTGTAGAGAAATGGGAACACTAGTACAATGCAGGTGGGAATGCAGACCAGCACAGCCACTATGGAAAACAATATGAAATTTCCTCAAAAAATTAACAGTAGGACAGCATTTTCCCCAGCAATTCCACTGCTAGGCCTATACCACTAAAAAATCCTGAAACATCAGTTCAGAAGAACCTCTGCACCTCTATGTTCATAGCAGCACTATTCACAATAGCAAAGTATTGGATACAGCTTAAGTGCCCAACAGTGGATGAATGGAATAAAAAATTGTGGTACATTTACACCATGGAATACTATGCAGCAGAAGAAAAGAATTCCTACCTCTGTTAGAGCATAGTTGGAACTGGGTATATTATGCCTAGTGAAATGAGCCAGTCAGTGAAAGATAAATACCATATGATCTCACCTAATACAGGAGACTAATGAATAAAGAAACAGACAAAAAGAAGTTGGAGACATGGGAAACAAAAAACAAACAGAATGAAGGTGACCAGAGGGGAGAGGGGTGCAGGGAGGAAGAAAACAGGAGGAAGAAGGGGTAGGATTTAGAGGAGGAGCTAAAGAGAAAGACCAGTGGACATGAACAAGAGGGTGGAGATTGATTGTGGGTGAGGGGAGGGAGAATAGGGGTGAGCAATGGGAGGAAAATGAAACATTATAATACAATAAAAATAAATCAATAAAAATCATGTTTGCTTTAGTTCTGTTATCAAAGCAGGTCACTCATAACTGCAAGGTCAGTGTGAAGCTCTGACCATGAGCTAGGAACAAGGGATAAAGGTAACCTATATTTTATTATCATGAAAATCCACACCAGGTGTGTATGTGTGCATGTGTGTGTGTGTGTGTGTGTGTGTGTGTGTGTGTGTGTGATATAGTAAGCAGTAGAATTGCAGTAGAATTAGGGCCACATGTAATGATAAACACATGGGACTTGCAAGCAGAGGGACTTGAGGATACCAGAGTCCCCATAGTCCATGAGAACTTCAGGTTCAGAAGCATTGACTGAGTCAGTGCATTTTACACCTTCAGTGTAGGGGCACTCAGGTGGATTCACAGAACCCTGGATTAGGGGCTCCCTGAAGATCCAATGGACATTAGATTAGTAAGGGCAATTCTCTGTTACCTGAGATCTCTAAACACAGGGTGTTCCTGAGGGAGCATATTGAATAAGGGATCAACAGTTAATTCTCAACCAGATGGGAGAGTTCCAGGCCTATTGAGCCCAGAGAGGACCCTTTCCTGCTGGGCTTGAGCTGGGCACAAGGGGAGTTGTGCATGGAACCTACAAGCTCAGGGATGTTGCACAGGAGCAAGTGCAGAGGGAGCTTGAAAGGAATTGCTCTGAAGGCCTTGGTCTTCTTTTTCATTAAATATTTTTTAAAAAATTGTTATACCTAAGGTGACTGTAAATTTCCTACTCTACCAGAACATTTACCAAAGTTGGTAACAAAAAAGAAACACAGTCAATGGATTATTTGTAGGGCTTATGTATCTCTGATTTGTAAAGATTAAACACAGGGATGGTTTTGTTATATCAGTTGGTGCAGCATTTTGCTGAAACACTTATCAGAATAATACAGTCAAACATTAAAGCCCAGAAATGGTTCAAGTGCTTTCTTTGTCCCTCAAAAATGGTTCACAATGAAGGGCATTGTGGGGAACTGGGGGCTTGTTCCTCAGCGGGAGGAGAGATGTCAGCACAGACCTCAGGGTCCTGCTAGGGGACACATATCCTCACACATAGATTAAGACATGTACCTGCCAACTCCCTGAGCATGGTTCCTTCTGTCCTCTACATTTTCTCAGGTGGGGACAAGTACTTAGCTATGAAACACAATGTGTCATGAATATGCAAATGAGAAGAAGTAGACCGGGTTAAATGTGGGTCTGTCTGTGCCCTGAGAGAATCACCCACAGTCACACCCTCCACTGCAGAGGTCCCAACAACACAGTCCCTCACCATGCACTGGACATGGAGAGCACTCTTCCTGGTGACATTGGTTACAGGTAAGGAGCTCCCCAGGCCCTAGGTTGAGGGGGGCCCAGGGAAGTCAAGAGTGCTTAGTACACACTATTGCCTCCTTTCCACAGGTGTCCACGCCCAAGTGCAGCTGATGCAGTCTGAAGCTGAGGTCAGGAAGCCTGGGGCCTCAGTGAAGGTCTCCTGCAAGGCTTGGGGATACACCTTCACCAGCTGCTACATGCACTGGGTGTGACAAGCTCCACGACAAGGGCTTGAGTGGATGGAATGGGTTAACCTATACAATGGTAACACAAACTATGCACAGAAGTTCCAGGGCAGAGTCACCATAACCACAGACAAGTCCACCAGCACAGCCTACATGGAACTGAGCAGCCTCAGAGCCGAGGATACCGCCATGTATTTCTGTGGAAGAGACACAGTGAGGGGAGTCAGCCTGAGCCCAGACACAAACCTCCCTGTAGGAGGAGCTGCTACCACCAGGGGGTGGTCAAGGCCTGTGAACACAAGCACAGTCCCAGGAGCAGGTGCAATGGGAAATATGGCTGCTTTCTTGTTGTTTCCTCTCCCTGCAACGGTTTCCTCAGGAACTTCTCTGGATTCCTGATTCTGTGCTCACCTCTGAAGTCTCTGTTTAGAAAATATGTTGTAAGGAAGACAAAAGTGTGTGCTCAAGAGATTGAGATTCTTTCAGAAACTGTTGTGTCCACTTCCCATGAATTTTCAAACATTCTGTCCTATGTCACAGAATCTAACCTAAGGCTCTGCTGGATCCTACAGTTCATCCCAGCCCCACACAGCTCAGTGTTCAAAATGGCCAGCACAGGACACATGCATGCTGGAGAGCTGGCACCAGAAGCACAGGAAACTTATGCCAGAGTGGTGAGGTTCTTTAACTGGGTGTCATGCTCACAGAACCAAGAGGAGTTGACACTACACACAAACTGGGGGGCCCAGGGCAGCTTGGCGTGGATGTGCAGGCAGAAGACAAACTCACACAAGGGGACACAGAAAGTGTATCATGCAGAGTGTTGAAACTGCTGGCAGGAACAGAAAAGGCCTTTCAGCAATTCAGATGTGTTTTGATGGAGTCAGGGAAGGAGACTGGACCAGGTCTTCTGTTTTGTCCATGTGGTGTAGGTTTTCAATTCTTCTTTTAGGGGCTTGTGTGGTTTCAGTCTCTGGGTGACAACTAAAGGGGAGACCCACCCTTTCTTATGAGATTTCCCCTGTGGGGAGAAGAGACAGGAATGAACCATAAATTGTCAGAAGTCAAACAAAATAAAATAGATGCTGATGACCTATTCAACTCATCAATCATAAAAGCTGAACAAAAATTATAAGAAGCATGTCTATAGAAAATAAGAACAGCTATAAGTAAGCCAGTTATGATGATGAGGGGGATGATGCTGATGCTGATATTGGACTGAAACAGGGCTCTGGGTCCTGTAACACAATTGCAGCTCACACAGACACACCTTCTCCAGGGTTCCTCCAGTCAAGGCTGTCCTCTCTTCCCTGTCATCATTGAGAGATTTCATTAATGTAGCTGCAGAGAATTATGTAGCTTGAGTGAGTCATGATGGAACCAGATGAGTAATGATCTCAAACATGCCCAACTCCTGGTCCCCAAGATCTGTGATATTGTAACCAACTATATCAGGAACATTGTGAAAGTGTGAATGTGGGTCATGATTCTCCTTTAAACACATTTTCAATGATATATTCCTTAATTTTTATTTATCTCTACTTGCTTAATATTAAACACATCTATTTCTAACACACTCCTGTTTATAAATACTTAGGCTGTTTCTAAAATGAGAGAATCTGTCTCTATCATACTCTGTACTTCTTTCTGGGTTCCCAAATTTTTAAATAAAATAATTTAAATCCAAAATGTGAATGAAAAGGCAAACAGACAATTGGAAGAATATATTTCCAGATCACATGTCTGATGGAAAAAAAGTGTTTTACAATAAGAACATTATTTGTTGTGTGGGAGAGCCCAGCAGCCTCTGACCACACTGACTATTCCCAGAAATGGGGCACAGGGAGGCTGGAAGTGAGGGTCTCCTGTCAGAGTAGAAACTCCCTTTCCTGTGAGCAAATCGGTGCTCGGAAATCTCCTCATTTCCTTACCTCTGAAACCTAACATCACTGACAGCTCTAAATAGAAAACATATCAATTAAATCACTGCTATAATCATTTTATCATATGAAGAATTATCAGGGGGTGCACATGCATAATTAGTTGAGGGACTCTGCAACAGGCCACGGGTGGGTGTATGGGAAGAGTTTGAATTGGTAGCTATAGCCACAAACAAAGTTTTTCAAAAATAAAAATAATTGTGACTTTCTTCAGCCTCAGCTTGAGGAGACATTGCTCAGATAAAAATGCCTGAAATAAAGAAAAGATGATACTGAAACTGGATTGCTTTATTTTTGGAAATTTTATATCAGTTCAACATTATTTCCATATCAAATAGCAATGATAAAAGTATGGTAATCATAGACATATTTAGATGTTGGGTTACAAAAACTGACTAAGTGCTAGTGCTTTTTGCATCTGTCTGAAAGATGAATGAGAATGTAAAAGTGGCACTAACTCACCTAGTCTATCATTTATTCTTATGGTGAGAAACATGAGGCTGTCCTTTGATCTATTTCCATTATTAAGATGTTGGTACATTTAAAGTCTCATGAAACAGGTGATCCAGTGTCTCTGGTTCACATGGTGAGTGAGTTAAACAGAAGAAGAGGTGTCCTCACAGAGGTTCCACAATTATCAGGTGTCTGACCTCAGTCCCTCCCCACTTATAAAATGGTAAAAGTAAAAAATAAAAATAAAAAATAAAAATAAAAATAAAAAAAAACAGCAACAGAACAGAAGTTATAAGTTCATCTGTATTACCTTACCATTCAGAGCTAGTGAGGGTTCCCTTTCCCCTACATGATCACCAGCATTTGGTCTGTTTCATTTCGGCTTTCTGTCCTTTTATAATAGCTATCCTGACAGGGGAAGGTGATTTCCTACTGGGCCTTTTGTTGAGAGATCCTGATGACTAGGGCTCTGCTATGAGCCTGTTGATAGTTTTCTTCATTTTTCAGTTGGTTCTGTCATTTTTTTCCATTTTCTTCTTTCTTTTAGTTTTCATCACTCGCCTGCACTTACCTCTGTGATCTTGAAAGTTGCCTACCTTTTCTTATTAGTTTCTAACAAGTAATCAGAGTTGTTTTAGTTTAGGTATATTTTATTGATTATGTTATCTCAGTTGCCCCATATTTCCCCCTTTGACTCTCTCTGCTTAGAACCTCCTTTCTGTCCAGGAATACATGACCCTTTATTTCATGTTCATGAGTCACACATTTAAGTTATTTGGCTTCTGCATTTACTTTACTGCTCTTAACTTCCTCCTTTCTATTTTGTACCTACCAGTTAAGTCTCTTGATTCCTGTCTTTGCCCACCATTTTCCTCCTTCATCCTCCCAGCTGATAACCTTCACAATTATCTCCACATCTATTATTCTGTTCTTGGTCTAGCTGCTTGGTTAGTTTTATTTGTTTGTTTTTGTTTTTTAACATTCATTTCCCAATAGTTTTGAGTTCTTTATCTTAAATGTGCCCCTTTCATATTTTATATAGTCCTAGATGGTGTGGCTCAGTGGATTGGCACCAGCTTGTGAACCCAAGGGTTGCTGGTTTTGTTCCCAATCAAGACACATAACCAGATTGCAAGCTAGGGCTCCAGCCAAGTCCCAAGCTGAAGGCAGGTAAATGGCTACCATACATTGATGTTTCTCTCCCTTTCTTTCTCCATCCCTGCCCTTTTCTCTCTACATATAATGACTAAAATGTCTTTAAATGCTTTAATAAAAACAATAAAACACTTTAATAAATAATATTTTACATAATAATGGCTTGGTGATGAAGAACTATTTAACTACTTTGTCTGGAAAGCCCTTTATCTGCCATTGCATCCTGATAGCTTTGCTAAAAAGAATAATCTTGGTTGTAGGTCCTTGCCTTTCTTCACTTTGAATACTTCTTGCCAGTCCCTTCTTGCCTGCAGCATTTCTTTGGAGAAATCAGCTCACAGTCTTATGGGAAGCCATTTGTAGGTAATTTTCTTCCTTTCTCTTGCTGCTTTAGAGATTCTCTCTTTATTTTTATCCTTTAGCATTTTAATGATTATGTGTGTTGGTGTTGTCCTCTTTGGGTCTAGCTTGTTTGGGACCCTCTGTGCTTCAAGGACTTATGTGTCTATTTCCTTTTGCCAAATTCATTTTGCTAAATTTGCCATAGTTTTTGCAGATGAATTTTCAGTTTTTTTGCTCTTTCTCTTGTCCTCACAGGCCTATGATTAAGATGTTGGTACATTTAAAATTGTCTCAGAAATTCCTATGCATATCCTCATTATTTTGAGATGGAGGTGTATCACCTCCAACCACTTTGTTTCCTCATGCAACCACAGAAAGAATGATAACTGTATCTCAAAACAAGTAACAACTAGAAATGCCATAAAATTTAGTTGAATGAAATCCTGACAACAAAGGTTTTAAAGAAGCCACATTTATTCAAATGGGTTGGAGGGGCAGAGTCATGGAGATAGGCGGAGAGGTTCAGAGATGTGGTGTGGTGCAGACAGGCGGAGGTGGAAGTGGCAGAAGGGGCAGCCCCACCCTCATGAATGGAGATTAAAAATCAGGAGAAATCTCCCAGGATTGAGCAATCCAGCCACAGGCTTAACCACACAGCTGTGGGTGCCAACACCAGAAATATAAATCCCCATAATTTTTGGCTGTCAAAAACCAGTGTGGGTTGTGGCAGTGGAAGAAACTGCCTGATTTTCTGAAGAGTTTGTTTAAAGGATCCACACAGACTTAGCACATATGCAAGACCACCCACTCTTGGATTCACCATCAGAGAAACTGCTGAAAGAGTACCAGTCATATATGAGACAGGAAAAAGGAAGAAGACAAGCAGAAGCACTGTCTCCTCTCTGAGCTCTCTACCCTGCAGAATCGCACATTGGTGAAGTGCATGCTCCCCACAATCAAATGTTCTACTCCATATAATTTACAGGCATGATTTTTAAGACATGGAGTCAAGGTAACTCTAACTAACAGACAGAAACAAACACAGGAAGGCTGTTGAATTGAAGAGACAAAGAATTCCGGCCTAAATAAAACAACAGAACAAATCCCCAGAAAAAGAGCTAAGCAAAATGGAGATAAATCAATTATTTGGAAACAAGGGAGGGCAAAACATTCTATCAGAACAGTAAGAAGAAAATAACATTTTAAAAATGAGGATATATTTGTTAGTTCATATTAGTGATTGGCATCAAGATTTTCCATGAACAAATTTATATCATGTTAATATTATGACTCACCAATATCTACCTCTACCTTAGCCTAAGCAATGGAGTTATCACTGAGTTTCTTCTGTATCCTAAATGTCTGAATCTCATTTTACTGCAGAGTCTAGAGAATAGAAGCAAACGTGTAGCAGTGAGGCTGCTGCACATTCAGCACAAAGCTCCACTGAAGGTCCATGACCCAGGAGTACTGTTTGCCTCTTTGTTGAGTTCACACTTCTGTCTCCCAATGACCCACATAGATGCTTCACTTCCTTCAACACTGGATCTATGTGCTGAAGGGTCATTCTCTGTTCCAGGAAAGCAGCTGCAGTGGGTCTCATATGTTAGTGGTCCTGCTGGGAGTACCACACACTATGCCAACTCTGTGAAGGGCTGATTCATAATCTCCAGAGACAATGCCAGGAACACACTGTACCTGAAAATGAACAGCCTGAGAACAGAGGACATAGCTGTGTACTACTGTGCAAAAGACACAGTGAGGGGAAATCAGCCTGAGCCCAGACACAAACCTCCCTGAAAAAGGGGCCTCAACCACCAAGAGGTGCTCAAGACATCTGAACACAAGGACTACCCAGGAGCAGGTGCAGTGGGAGATGTGGTCTGGTTTCCAGGGTGGGTTCTTCTTCCTGTCACATCTTCCTTCAAGAAGCCTCCATGGATTACTAAATCTGTACTTATCTCCAAGGTCTCTGAGACAGAAAAGTATGTTGTGAAGAAAGATAACATTCTCATCTGGACAGCAGGCAGAAACCTTTTCAGACACTGTTGTATCATTTTTCAATGAAACATCAAGCTTTCTGGGCCACATCAGCTGAATCTAGTAGAGGCTCTGATGTACATAAGAGTGCATTCCAGTCCCACACTGCTCAGTGTCCAAACTGACCACTAACAGGACACATGCATGCTGGACAGCATACTGGGAAGCTGACACTTAGGTATACAAACTCAAAGCCAGAAGAAAAAGAGCCTTGGTGGTGGCAGTCATATATATGGCATCATTCTCATAGCACCAAGTGTTGGTACCACTACATAGAGGAAGAGGAACCCAGGACTGCTTGGTGTAATGTGCATTCTGGTGACATGTACCTCAAGGGGATATGAATGGTTATCATGCATATAGTTGAAAAGTCCATGAAGAACATAAAAGGCCCTTTAGTATGAAATGAGCATGACCCAGGGCTCTTAATTTCTCTAGGTGGTGCAAGGGGTCTGTTACTCACAGGGGCTTGTGTAATTTAAAACTCCCAGTTCAAAGAGCAGATGCAGCCTTTCTGATTAGATTTTCAATGTGATGGAGATGCAGAAGAGGATGGAAGAAGCCATCAGTTTTCAGCAGTCACTGTAACATAAAATAGACTATGCCTACCTATTCCACTGTCAAACCATTAAAATGTACATAAAATAAAGATAAATAAGTGGGGACAGTGACCAAGTCTATAGAAAATAAGAACTATGTGTTAGCAAATATGATGATGATAACGATGATGATGATGATGATGATGATGTACTGAGTCAGTAGCATTGGTGCAATTAAACTTTGATTGCTTATACAGTGACACCCTCACCGTGGCTCCCTAGTCAGTGGTGTCCTCTCTTCCCTGTTAGAGTTGAGAGAGTTTATAAATGGGTTCCCAGTTAATTATGCAGCTTTGGTTAGTCTTTGTGTGAGCTGATGAGCACTGACCTCAAAGTTCCCTATGTTTCCTCTGGACCCGAGACCATGTTACCTTATGTAACAGAGACATTATGAAGATGTGAATGTGGGAAACAAGGAAACCCTTTCCACTCATTTGCAATGACATGTTCCTTATTTCTCTTGAAATCTAACTGAAGAACCTTAAACATTTCCATTTCTAGCCAACTTCTGCCCATCAATATCTATGTATTTAAGATTATATGATCTGTCTTTATCATGCTCTGTACATCCTGGCTTATCTTCACTGGAAAAACTTTGCATACACATTTTTTGTAGCACTCTATTTATGAAAATCAGATAGATTTCTGTCATGTGACTCAAAGAAGTCCAGCATCTCCTACCCCTTTCCAGTGCTAACCCAAATCCAGATTTATGGGTAATTATCCACAATGCACTTCTGGAACCAGAGTCTGTTCTATTTCCTATGACTGCTGTAATCAATAAACATGGACAATAGAGGTCAACCAATTTCTGGGGAGACTTTGCATAAGCACCCAATAAAGAACCCATTTAATAAAATAATGATGATTTGTTTCCTATTAAAATTAAAAAAAAAAAAAAATTGTCCTACCCAAACACCAAAATTTCCATTGAGGAAGTTAAACGACAAGCCCAGACAGAAAAATATTCCCAACCTATGTCTAATGGAAGAATTAATGCATTATACATTAAAAAGACTATGTATTGTGTGGGGAATCCATAGGCCTCTGACCACAGTGAACATGATGAGAAACAGGGCCCAGGGAGGCTGGGAGTGAGGGTTTTCTGTCAGGGTCAAAGTTTCCTTTCCTAAGAGCAAATCCATGTTAGGAATTCTCCTCATTTTCCTCACTCAGGGGCCAATCGTCATTGACAATACTAGGCTGAGAATACAGTAAATCCCCTGTTAAAATTATTTCAACATATAAAGAATTTTGTGTTGTATTCATAACCACTATTTTCATTTATAGACTTTTCTCCATGTAAAAAAAGGATGGTTTCTAATGTGATTAGTTTTGAGATTCTGCAATGTGCCCTGTGCTTGCATGAGGGAAGAGTTTGCATAAGGAACTATAGACAGAATCACAAAATGTACAACATTCAGAATCAAGAATGTCCCAATGGCCTGTGCTTAGGTGGCAGTTTCACAGATTTAAAGAATGTCATAAATGAGCTATGGTATTGGAAATATTTCTACCTTATTTCTATTTAACATATGGATGTACACATTATTTATATTTAAACAGGGATATGAAAATTTGGAAAATGTAAACATATTGGATTGTTTGGATTTAGAAACTCTCCTGAATGTTAATAATTCTTTTTAATCTGTGTGAAATTTACATGAGAATTTCAAAGTTGTCACCTAGTACTTTAGTCTATCATTTCTTCATATGTTCAGAAATGTAAGACCACACTTTGGTCTAATTGCCATGTATCTCATAAATCAGGTGATCCCATATCTGTAATATACATTGTGAGTGAGTTCAAGAGCAGAGATGCCTCCCTCAGTGGTCCCAAAATGACCAGGGCGCCTGATCTAAATCCATCTCCTCTTAAATGGGAAAGGCTGCTTCACATGCAAATTTCTCTTCTAGCTACAGGGTAAATCCCCCCCAGGCTTTGGGGGCTCATAGCTCTCTCCTCACACGGGGTTAAGGTCACTGGGGAAGGCAGAGCTCTGAAAGAAGATGAGACTGTTGGGTCTCCTCCTGTGCCTGGTGACAACTCCCCAGGGTGAGAGTCTCAGGTGTCAGACATGGGTCTATGGGATGGTGGTGACAGCCTGTGCCTGACAGGAACTGATGTTCTTTGTTTCCAGATGTCCTATCTCAGGTGCAGCTGCAGGAGTCAGGCCCAGGACTGGTGAGGCCCTCGCAGACCCTCTCTCTCACTTGTACAGTCTCTGGATTCTCTTTAACGAGCTATGGTGTGCACTGGACCCGCCAGGCTCCAGGGAAGGGGCTGGAGTGGGTCCGTGCTATATGGAGTGGTGGAAGCACATACTACAACCCAACGCTGAAATCCTGACTCAGCATCACCAGGGAAACCTCCAAGAGCGAAGTTTATTTAACACTGAGCAGCATGAGAGCCGAGGACACAGCCGTGTATTACTGTGAGAGACACAGTGAGGGGAAGTCAGCCTGAGCACAGACACAAACCGTCCTGTGAAAGGGGCTGAGACCACCAGGGGGCGTCAGAGTCCCTGAACACAAGTACCATCCAAGGAGCAGGGGCAGTTTGACGTTTCAACTGGTTTCCCATCTGGTTTCCTTTTACTGTAAAGGTTTCTTTCTGGGAACCTGTCTGGGTTCATTATTCTGGGCTAATGTATGAAGTCCCTAAGTTATAAAATCTGTTGTAAAGGAAGACAACCTTCTCTTCTCAACAAATGGAAGTTTTTTGTTTGTTTGTTTGTTTTCAGACTCTTTTGTGCATAATTGCAATGAATCATCAAATGTACTGACCAACAGTGGTTGAATCTAACCAGAGACTCTGCTGGACTCAAAATGCTGCCCAGCCCCACACAACTCAGTGTCTGAGCCACCAGCAGCCAGACATGTGCAGGTGGGACAACAGACACCAGAGGCATATGAATCGCATTAGTGATGGTCATTGACTTAGCATCATGCTCACTACACCAAGCATAGATGATACGACAGTGTCTGAGTGACCCACAACAGCTGGGGGTGGATGTCCAGCCTGAGGACAAACACATACCAAGGTGTCATGGAGCATTTACCACTCACATAGTTGAAAATCTCTGGAAGGCTGCAGAAGAGGCCCTTCAACTAGGCATATTATTAAAATAAGACCTGGTTAACAGCCCCCAGTTAGTTATTAAGGTGTAAACAACAGGTGAGTAATATGAGGTGAAGTTTGCAATGGGAGTCTCTAATAAACTTATATAACCTTTATAATTTTCCAAATGAAAATAAATCCTGTGAGCACAGTGCTGGAATTTAGCCATGTCTCCTGCCTGTCACACTCTGCCCCACACCATAACATTGGCCTCCCACTATTTGAGCTAATTCTTTTTTGTCCCAATTCTACTTGCCATTCTACTATGTTTCCTTTATATGAGCTTCTTGTCTATAGAAAAGTTGTCAGCCATTTATATAACTTGTGATGTAATGGTCAACATTTCCAGTGTCTGGCTGGTACAACACAAGCTCTTAAAATGTTATTTACTTTATTCCCTGTGCTGTGCTTTACATCCTGTGTTTAATCAGTTACTGCCAACTTGTTCTTCTCAATCCCTTTATTTTTTCAACCAGGCTCCCAACCTCCCTTCCTACCTTCACATCTCTACTCTCTTCTGTTTTTATCAGTCTGTTTCTTTTCTTCTGGCTTATATTTGACTTTAGATTCTACATGTGTTTGAAGTTATATGGTATTTGTGTTATTCTGTGTGACTTATGTAATTCAGCCTAGTACTCTCTAGGTCCACTTGCATTCTCCCAAATGGTAAAATATCATTTTATGGGTAAAATTTTAATTCAGTTATATGAATGATGATGAAAATGTTATGTTATTGCTGAGAAAAGAGACTTGAACTTGCAGATCAAAAAGAAATATCATAACTTAAGGTATAAGAATTCTGGAAGTGTTGGTTCTGGGCTTAATTTCACCATCCAGGTACCTGGGAGTATCTCTTCCCAGTTTCCACACTGATCTACACAGCATGCAACTTCATGCCAGGTGATGTTCATCTCATGTGGACAAGATAACAGCATTCAAGATGTTCATGTGCCAACATGCAAAGGGATGAAGCTTCTGTAATTTACTTCTAATGAACTAGAATTAACTGGTCTCTCCCATTCCTGATTAAAACTATGACACACATCAACAGAGCCACAGATCCTGAAGGTGAAAAGGCTGAAGAAAAAGCAAGATGGCAGAGGAGTAAGAGGAGCTACACCAATCTCCTCCCAACCACAAACTGGAATTACAACTTAATTGGGGAGAAATCATCCAGAATAACCAACAAAACACCAACTGGAGAGAAAGCTTATTACCATGGACAGAACAGAAAAGACTGATTCCTCACAACATGACCAGCAAGAAGTGCAGGGACCCAAGAGGGCTGGTGGGGCTCCCACGAGTGGCAGCTGACGGGATAGAGAAACATCTCAGCACCCAGGGATTCCGCCTGAGAAGGATGGGTTCTAAAACCACATCTGGGCTTTTCAGCTGACAGCAACAAAGCTGAGAGTAAAACAGCATTCAGCTGTGAAAAGCAAAAAGCTGCCAGGTTTAGCCCTCTTGACAGAGAGCCTGAGTTCTTAAAGGGGCCATGCACAAAAATATAGAGGCACCCATCTACCTTGTCCCCAGCAGAGAAAGGGCAGAATGGACTGGAGAAGCTTGGGGAAGCTTGGGCCAGCGGCTTTAGGGGGAGAGTTTAGGAAGCAGCCTGTTAAGTCCAGTGCTGACCCATCCCCCAGACAGCCAGCAGACCACTCTTCTCCAAAGGGCAGTAGCCTGAGGGGAAGCCACAGCCCCACCCATAGGAATTAATCCACCCCACCCAGCAGTGCCTAAATCTGACCTCAGATCACAGGTTGATTGGATGAACAACTGAATCAATCTGTCCTACACAAACACAAGGTGCCCAAAACTGACCACTCATCACAGACTGATTGGGTTAACAACTAAAGAAGAGAAAGACAGTGGATCTCTGGTATTCTCTAACTGGCTGACTAGGCCCAGACTGGAACATGAGCTGATGCTGCCAAGCTCAGATCCAGGAAGTAAAATAAAAAATGAACCTCTGTAGCACAGAAGTTCACACCAATAAGACAGTAAGTCTAAGCAGACCAATCCAAGAAGCAGAAACAAACAAGAGTCACCTAAAATGAAGAGGCAAAGAAATAAACCCTTATTGAAAGGAAAGGAGGGATTCCCAATGAGAGTGCCAAATGAAACAGAGGCTAGCACACTATCAGACATGGAATTCAAAATAATGATGATACAGAATCTCAATGAGCTCATTGAGCTCAAAGAAAACTACAAACAACTCCAGGGTAATTACAAAGAGCTCCAGGGAAGCTACAAGGAACTTACCAAGAACTACACCAGCATTAAAAAGGACATAGAAACCATCAAAAATAGCCAGGAGGAAATGAAGAATATAATATCTGAATTGAAGAACACCATAGAAGGAATCAAAAGCAGGCTAGAGAAAGCAGATGATTAGATCATAGAGTTGAAGGTCAGAGTAGAAAAAAAAAAAATACCAGACAGTGCAACAAAACGGAAAAAAAAAAAAAAAAAAGAGAGACTGAAAAAGAATGAAGAGGTTTTAAGAGAGCTGCAGGACAACATAAAATGTAATAACATTCTTATCATAGGGATACCAGAAGGAGAAGAAGAGGAGCAAGTGATAGAAAATCTGTTTGAAAAAGTAATGACAGCCCTGATGATAGCACAGTGGATTAAGTGCCAGCCTGTGAACCCAAAGGTTGCTGGTTTGATTCTCCAGCCAGGGCACATGACCAGGTTGCAAGCCAGGTCTCCAGCCAGGTCCTTAGCTGGAGGCAGGTGAAAGGCAACCATACATTGATGTTTCTCTTCCTCTCTGCCTCTCTCCCTTCCTTTCTATCTTTTAAAATAATAAATACAATCTTAAAAAAAGTAATAACAGAAAACTTTCCTAACTTGAGAGAAAAAAATGTGCAACCTCAGGAAGCACAGAGGATCCCAATGAAGATGAACTCAAACAGGCCCACTCCAAGACACACCATTAAAATGGCAAATTTCAAAGACAATGAGAGAATCCTAAAAGCAGCAAGATACAAACAACTAATAACATACAAGGGGGCTCCAATAAGGTTATCAGCTGATTTCTCAACAGAAACACAACAAGCTAGGAGAGAATGGCAAAATATATTTCACGCAATGAAAAACAAAGGCCTGCAACCAAGAATACTCTACCCAGCAAGACTCTCATTCAAAATGGAAGGTGAAATATGGAGTTTCTCAGACAAAAGAAGGCTAAAAGAATACATCTCCACCAAACCAGCATTGCAAGAGATGCTAATGGGTCTGCTTTAGGAAGATGAAGAAACAGAGAGACAGACAGGAACACAGGTACAAAGGGGAAAATAGATAAGTAAGTACCTATCAATAATAACCTTAAAGGTAAATGGATTAAATGAACCAATAAAAAGACATAGGATAGCTGAATAGATAAGAACCAACTTTAACTTATGAATGCTTTAAAATGATCTTGTTATAAGTAGATTTTACTAAATAAGGTGCAGTTCTGTATATTACTTGTATCAGCATTGCTGTCGGTGAAATTTTCTTAGATTTGAATTATTTCACAATATGGAAAAATCATGTCACTTGCAATAACTCAGAAAAATCAAATGCAGTTAAGGAAGAAGAAGAAAGTACAAAAGTGTGGATGCATATTATATTGAATACATGGT
Source organism: Noctilio leporinus (assembly GCA_004026585.1). Classification (NCBI taxonomy): domain Eukaryota; kingdom Metazoa; phylum Chordata; class Mammalia; order Chiroptera; family Noctilionidae; genus Noctilio; species Noctilio leporinus. Next base: position 41,062 of record PVIW01010383.1, read on the forward strand.
ACATTTCTTATTCACTGTTACAAAATATGTGCTTATTTGCGGGCGTGTAATATGTTGATTTTGTTATCAATTTATGTTTTAAATAGCAACCAACTGGTTGGTGTGTTGTGAAATCAATCTTTAGGTTAGAAAAGATTCTGAGAATGAAGACCCATTTGGATGGAAGTTGCAAACTACTCAACTATATGATTCATGTACACAGGCAATATATATTCCCCTATTAGCCTATGAGATAAGATTCCTTTCAAATAGATCATGGAAATATACATCCCCAGTTAAGAAGGCCCCCAAACTGGGGATGCTTGGGAGAAGGACTTAATACTATAGTAAACTTTATTTTTTATTGTTTTTTTAAATAAACTTTATTATTGAAATGTAAACATACCTAATCTCTACTGCAACAGACTCTTAAATAGTTCAGGGGTTAGTTTAGGACCACATAGCAAGTGAACCAGAAGTTCAAAAAATAACTAGAATACTAGTCTACAAAATTATTTAAATCCTAGGATTTTTTTTTTTTTTTTTTTTTACCTCAACTTAGTAGACAATACTTTCTACTTTCTACTTTAGGGACCAGCTGAGTACTGCTAGTGCCATTATTTCTGAAGGCTTCAACTTGTAAAACTCATGTAGAGGAAAAACAGAGGGTATTGAAAGAAGTAAAATCTGGCACAGCCCTCACCCCCCAAAAAATCAATCTACTATTTAAGATGGAAAACTCCAAAAATAATAAGTTGAAGTTACGGTACCTTAAAATTAAATTGAGTTGTATATTGGAGGGGGAAGGACTTGACTCAAAAACAAAGTTATTATTTTTTAATCAAATTGAAATTTATTTGGTTGGCATGTCACAATCCAGAGGTAAGGTGGTGGTCCAGTGCAAGACAGAAGAGCCACATTCTTCTCCCTTGTCATTGTGCCCTAATCTACATTGTCATGGCCATATTGCCATCCCATATCCAACTGCAGGGGATGAATTGGAACATAAATTTCAGCTGAGTGTTGCTACAAGCTGAGTTACCTAGTAGCCAATGCTGTGTTTGAGGTGCAAGATGGTCACTAGAAAGAAAACTGGGCTAAGATCAAGTTATTAGCAGGGCTGCATTCCATTCTGAGCCTCTGAGGAAGAACTCATTTCTTTGCTTCTGGCTTCTAGAGGCTGCGTGTAGTTCTTGAATCATGGTCCCTTCCTCCATTTTCAAAACTGACAGTATCAGGTTGAGTTATGCTGTCATCTCTTTTGTTCTCTGACAAAAGCCAGAAAGGCTTCTTAGTTTATGAAAACTCATACAATTACATTGGGCCCACCTGGAGAATCCACAATAATCTTCTATCTCAAGATCTTTAATCATGTTGGGGATTTTCCCAACATATTTCTATTTTTCAATTACAATTGGCAAACAATACTATATTAGTTTTAGGTATACAACATAGAGATTAAGCAATCATACCAATGACTGTAGTATCCAGCTGTCACCATACATAATTTTCTCAATATTTTTGACAATATTCACTATGTTGTACTTCATATCTCCATGACTGTTTTTGTAACTGTTAACTTTCACATCATAATCTCTTCCTATCCACACTTCCAACCCCACTACAATCTGGTAACTATCAACATATTCTCTGTCTATCTGAGTTCATTTCTGTTTATTTGTTCATATATTTTGTTTATTAGATTCCACACATAAGTATCTTTCTCAATATGACCTATTTTACTGACCATAGTATCTTCCAGATCCATCCATGTTGCTACATATGGTAAGATTTTATTATTTTTCATGGCTGAGTCATATTCCATTATATGTAAGTATCACTTTTCTTTTACGTATTTATTTATTTTTAATTTAATTTAATTGTTTTATTACATTCATCCCCTTTTTTCTTCCTTCTGTTGCCTTTCCCTTCCACCCGCTATCCTCGAAGTCAATCCCAATTGTTGGCCAAGTTCATGGTTCTTCTATACTAGTTCCTTTACTACACTGCTCCCCTTCATTGCCTCCTCTCCCTTCCCACCTTCCCCCTTTCCCCTTCCCACTGGATATCTATTCATTGCATTCATGTATCTGGTTCTGTTTTTCTTATTTGTTTCTTTTGTTCATTATTGTCCTAAAATGGGTGAGATCATACGGTATTTGTCTTTCACTGACTTATTTCACTGAGCATAATACTTTCCAATTCCATCCATGCTGTTGCAAAGATTAGAAGTTCCTTCTTTCTTTCTGCTCTGAAGTATTCCATTGTGTAAATATACAAAGGTTTTGATCCAATCATCCACTGATGGATACTTAGGCTGTTTCCAGCACATTGCCATTGTAAATAGCAGTGCTATGAGCATAAGGGTACATAGGTTCTTATGAATTGGTGTTTCAGGGTACTTTGGGTATAGTCCTAGTAGTGGAATTGCTGGATCAAAAGGCAGTCCATTTTTAGTTTTTTAAGGAAACTCCATACTGCTTTCCATAGTGGCTACACCAGCCTTCATTCCCACCAACAGTGCACCAGAGTTCCTTTTTCCCCACATCCTCACCAACACATGTTTGTTGATTTGTTGATGATTGTCATTACGATGGGTGTGAGGTGGTATTGTGGTTTTAATTTGCATCTCTCTGATGGCTAGTGATGTTGAGTATTCTTTCATATGCCTTCGGGTCTTTTGCATGTCTTCCTCAGTGAGTTGTCTGTTCATGTATTTTGCCCATGTTTTAATTGGGCTGTCTGTCTCCCTGGTGTTGAGTTGCATTAGCTCTTTATATATTTTGGAGATCAAACCCTTGTCTTAGGTATTATTGACAATTATGATTTCCCATACAGTTGGTAACCTTTGAATTTTGCTAGTGCTTTCTTTAGCTGAACAGAAAATGTCCAATTTCATATAGTCCCATTTGTTTATTTATTTATTTTTAAAATGTCATTTGCCCATGGAGAAGAATCAGTAAACATACTTCTGCATAGGATATCAAAAACTTTACTGCCTATATTTTTCTCCAGGACCTTTATGGTGGCACTGCTTATGTTTAAATCCTTTATCCATCTTGAGTTTATTCTGGTGTATGGTGTAAGTTGGTGGTCTAGTTTTATCTTTAATTTTTCTTTTTTTTTTTAATTTTATTGTTGTATTACATCCATCCCCCTTTTGCTCCCCTCTGTCCCCCTCCCCACCCACCATTCCCCCCAAAGTCAATCCCACTTGTTGTCCATGTCCATGGTTCCTTTATACTAGGTTCTTGTCTAAGCTGCTCCCCTTTCTTGCCTCTGCCTCCCCCCTCCCCCCAACCCCTTTTCCCCTGACCACTGAAGTCCTATTCCTTGTATTCATATACTTGGTTCTGTTTTGCTTGTTGTTAGTTTTGCTCATTATTGTCCCATAATGGGTGAGATCGTATGATATTTGTCCTTCACTGACTGGCTTATTTCACTAAGCATAATACTCTCCAGTTCCATCCATGTTGTTGCAAAGGGTACAAGTTCCTTCTTTCTTTCTGCTATATAGAATTCCACTGTGTAAATGTACCAAAGTTTTTTGATCCAATCATCCACTGATGGGCACTTAGGCTGTTTCCAGCACTTGGCTATTGTAAA
>PVIW01010384.1:0-44541 GCA_004026585.1 Noctilio leporinus
CTTTTCTCTCTTGATGCTTTTAGGATTCTCTCTTTGTCTTTGAAATTCGCCATTTTAATAATAATGTGCCTTGGTGTTGGTCTGTTTGGGTTGATCCTCATTGGGACCCTCTGTGCTTCCTGAACTGGATTCATGTTTTCACTCATCATGTTAGGGAAATTTTCTATCATGACTTTTTTGAACAGGTTTTCCATTCCTTTGTTTCTCTTCTCCTTCTTGTATCCCTATGATACGGATGTTGTTATGTTTCATGTTGTCCTGCAGCTCTCTTAACCCTTCTTCAGTCTTGTTCAGCCTTTTTTTATTCTCTTGTACAGTCTTGGAGTATTTATCTACATTATCCTCCAAGTCGCTGATCCGGTCCTCTGCTTCCTCCAGCCTACTGTTGATTCCTTCTACTGTATTCTTCAATTCAGAAATTGTATTCTTCATTTCCTCCTGGCACTTATTGATAGTTTCCATGTACTTTTTCATGCTGTTGTAGTTCTCAGTAAGTTCCTTGTAACTTCCCTGGAGTTCTTTGTAATTTCCCTGGAGTTCTTTGTAATTTCCCTAGAGTTGTTTGTAGTTCTCCTGGAGTTGTTTACAGTTTTCTTTGATGTGGCTGAGCTCACTGGGCTTGTCTATCATCAGTCTTTTGAATTCCTTATCGGATATTCCAGGTGCCTCTGTTTCATTTTGTGTTCTTTCTGGGGATTCTTCCTTTCCTTTTGGTGATGGACTGATTCTTTTTTTCCCCATTTGGGTGCCTGTTCTTGCTATTTATTTATTTATTTATTTATTTTTGTTCTTTCCTTGGGTTAACCTGCTTTGCTTCCTTGCCTTAGTTGAGCACCCTTCTGTGATAGGAGATTTGTGGAGTTCAATGTTGCCATCTCCCAGATTTTATCCACTTGCTGTTTTTGGTGTGTCCTTTATTTGGACTGTCTGGTTGTATTCTGGGCCTGTGGGCTTTTAGCAGAAACAAAAACAAAAACAAAAACAAACAAACAAAAAACCAAAAACAAAAAACCAAACCAAACCAAACCAACAAAAAAAATGCAAAAGGAAAAAAGAAATAAAAATGATAATAATAATAATAAGAAGAAAGGGTTTAATTGGCTGTTAACCCTTAATAATCCCTGACTGGTCCAGACGGCGCCTGGACCTGAGGGCTTTTAGCATAGGGGAAAAAAGGAAAGAAAAAAAGGGATAAAATCACAAGAGAAAGAGAAATCAATATTACTAAAGACAGGTTAAGGTGTCTGTTCACCCTTTATGGTCTCTGTTTGGTCCAGGTGGAGCTAGGACCAGTGTGTTTTATCAGGGAGAAAAGAAAGGAGAAAGAAAGAAAGAAAGAAAGAAAGAAAGAAAGAAAGAAAGAAAGAAAGAAAGAAAGAAAGAAAGAAAGAAAGAGAGAGAGAGAGAGAGAGAGAGAGAGAGAGAGAGAGAGAGAGAGAGAGAGAGAGAGAAAGAAAGAAAGAGTGGGAGAAAGTCACAAGACAAACAGAAATCGATATTAATAAAAAAGATTTTAGGTGTCTGTTCCCCCTTTATGATTTCTGATTTGTCCAGGTGGAGCCAGAACCTGTGGGCTTTACCAGGAAGAAAAGGAAAAGAAAAAATTTAAAAAAAAAAAAAAAAGAGGAAGGAAGAAAAGAATAAAGTGTTTAGGTTGCTGGGGAAGGGAGGAATACTTAAATTGAGGACTTGGAATGTGTTATAGCCACAGAATGTGTAGACTTTAATTCGAGAGTAGGGGGGAGGGTCTTGGGTATTTAGGTGGATTGAGGTATGGGGGAGATTAAGAATATGTGAGAAGTAACTTTTGCAAAGGATATGTTGGGGATTAATAGTTCATATTGCTCTCGGTATTACTCAGGTGCTTGAGATTAGCAGCAATCCCTTTCCTGAGCCTGCCTGTTTTTCTTGGTCAGGACTTTACAGTCTATAGTCTATATTCTAGCCGGTCATGGCGTGTGGCAGGGCCTCTGATTGTCACATTCAGGGCTGATTCTGAGTGTCAGCCCCCAGGTAGGCTGGGCCTTCTGTGGTCTGGCTGGGTGTTAGGGCTGCCGGTATTCTGGAGCCCGCAGGGAGCCCCTTCCCACTCCTGGCAGAGGTTCCTGCCCAGGATGAGCACCCAGCACCCCTGCAGGGCAGCCTGCAACTTTGCCGGTCCCTGTGACAACTGGCCCTGCCCCCACAGTTCCGGGAGGAGGCCGCCCCTGTCTGTCAACACTGTCTGGGTCGCCTACACTGTCCTGCCCTTTCGGGGCAGGCACCACTCCTCCAAGCCAACCAGCTCTCCGTGGAGCCCTTTACGAGGCCTTTGTGATGAGCCCCTCCCAGGCGTTGGCGGTGCCACCTTTGTCTTGGGCAATGGTGGGTCAGTTGTCCCAGCTACTAGTTCCCGGCTCGCTGGCTCGCAGCCTGGAGTTTCTGCAGAGCCTGGGGGCCTGTGTGGCCGCACAGGGCTGGGCCTCCCCCCTTGCAGGGGCCTCCAGCTGCCGTTTCCCGGTGGCCCAGCAACACCACCTTCGGCCCTCTCGCCTCCTAGGCCAGTGCACTTCCTGACTCCCCAGCTCTGGCTTCACACAGGACTCTTCTGCTCCTCCTCTAGCCCTGCCTGGAGCCTCCTCTCCGTGTTGCCGGAGTGAGTCTCCCACACAGTCCCTCCCCTGCAAGAGTTAAATTCCGAGTTTCCTACGGTGTTTGCCCTCGCCGCCTGCACTTCACTGTTGAGACTTCCAGTAGCCAGGGAGCCCCGAGCTGGCCCCAGTCAAATGCGCCCCCCTGGGCAGAGCCTCCCCTGCCCAGAGAGGACCTCGGCCCGCAGGCCGGTCATTCGAGAACACCTCACCCACCATCCTGCTGGCCACCTCTGCCTCTGGGCTGTGCTCCCCTGTGTCCAGATGCTGCCCGTTCTAATTGCTAGGGTCCTGAAGATGTCTCATGCTCCCTATCTTGTCCTCCAGCTGCTTTGGTACTCGAGAACACCATCAGCACTGCTCTCTACTCTGTCGCCATCTTCTCTCCTAATTACATTTTTATTGAGCTCTAATTTAAATAATAAAAATTCATCATTTTAAATTGAGCAATTCAATGGTTTTTAGTAAAGTAACTAGACTGTGCAACTGTCACCACTATTTCCCTCAAGAACATTTTTGTCACCCCCAAAACAAATCTTACTCCTGTTAGCAGTCACCTCCTTCCCCCTAATAAAAATTCCTTGAAACCAATAATCTTTCTGTTTCTGTAGATTTGCCTGTTCTGAATATCTCATATAAATGGAATCATAATATGTGACCTTTGGTGTCTGACTTCTTTTATCTAACTATAATACTCAAGATGCATACATGTTGTAGCATGTATGAGTACCTTTCCTTTTCATAGCTGAACAATATTCCATTACATGGATATTACACATTTGGTTTAACCCTCTGTTGATGGACATTTAGGTTGTTTTTGCTTTTGGGCTTTCATAATTATTGATTTTAAGAATATTTTTATATAAATTTTTATATGGATATATATTTTTGTTTTTCTTGAGTACATACCTAGGAGTGGAATTTTTAGATTGTATGATACCAGGATTAAACTGTTTTCTACAATGGCAGATCATTTTTTACATTACTATCAGCAATGATGAGGGTTCCAAATTCTCCAAATATTTACCAAAATTTGTTAGTTTCCTTTTTAAAAATATTATAGCCATCCTAGTAGACATGAAGTGTTAGTATCTAAATGTGAGTTTGATTTAAATTTGCTAACGATATTGAGCATCTTTGTGTGTCTTCTCATTATTTGTATATCTCCTTTGAAGAAATGTCTGTTTCAATCTTTTCCATGTTAAATGGATGTTCTTTATATTATTGAGTTGTAAGAGTTCCTTGTATATTCTACACACAAGTACCTCATCAGAAACATGATTTATAAATATTTTCTCTTATTCTGTGTGTTTTCTTTTTACTTATTTGATAGATATTTTACACACAAAAGCTTTTTAAAATTTTTATGGAGTCAAATTAATTTTTTCCCTTTTGATTGTTCATACTTTTGGTGTTTTATCTAAAAAAGTGTTGCTTAATTCAAATACACAAATATTAACCCCTGTATTTCCTTTTATAGTTTTACCTCTTATAGTTGCAGCTTTGAACCATTTTTTAGTTCATTTTTTTAGTCAAATTTTTTATATGATGTAATGTTTGGGTCAAAATTCATTCTTCTGCATGTGAATATCTGGATGTCCTATGACAATTTGTTTAAGAGACTGTTCTTTTCCATTTGTATGGTCTGGAATCTCTATTCCATTTATCTATGTCTTGATTACTGTGAATTCTATTAAGTTTTAAAACTAACAAGTGCAAATTTCCCATCATGACTTCATTCTTCTTTTCTAAGTTGTTTTGGCTATTCTGAGTTTTATTTCTGTATAAGTTTCAGGATCAGTTTGCCCCTTTCTGCAATAAAAGTTTATGGCTTGAACATGGGATTCTTTTCTATTTATTTAAGCCTTAATGTTTATCAACAACATTACTGTTTTTATGGTACAACTTTTGGGCTCCTTTGGTTAATGTCTTTCCCAAGTATTTTATTCTTTTTAATACTATTGTAAATAAAAATTATTTCATGCATAATTTTATATTGGTCTTATATCCTACAACCTCACTGAACTCATTTTTAAAAATAGTTTTTAGTGGATTCTTTAGGATTTCTATTATGTAAGGTCATGCCATCTGTGAATAGAAATAGTTTTTAATTCTTCCTTTGCAGTAGATACCATTTATTTCTTTTCTGGCCTAATTGTTGTGGTTAGAACTTTGGGAATAATGCTGAATAGGAATGATGAAAATCAACATTTGTTTCTTATGATCTTAGGAGGAAATATTTATTCTTTCATTATTAAGTATGTTGTTAGCTATGGGTTTTCATAGATGTCCTTTATCAGATTGAGAAAGTTTCCCTTTATGTAGTTTGTTAGTTTTTTTTTTTTTTTTTATTGTAAAGAAGTACTGAGTTTTGTTAAATGCTTTTTCTGTATCTACTGAGATTATCATATAAGGTTTACCCCTTTATTCTACTAATGCGGTGAGTCACATTGATTTTTGTATGTTAAAAATTACCACATATGGCCCTTGCTGGTGGCACAGTGGATAAGGCACCAGCCTGCAAACCCAAAGGTTGCTGGTTCAATTCCCCAGCCAGGGCAAATAACCAGGTTGAGAGTCAGGTCTCCAGCCAGGTCCATAGCTGGAGGCAGGTGAAAGGCAACAATACATTGCTATCTCTCTCCCTCTCTGCCTCTCTCCCTTCCCCTCTCTCTAAAAATAATAAATAAAATCTTTAAAAAACAATTACTACATATGTTAAATAAATTAATGTTGCATTTTTGGAATAGATTCCATTTGGTCAAGGTGTATAATCCTTTTATGCTGCTGGCTTTGATTCACTACAATTGTGTTGATGATTTTTGGATCAATGTTTGTAAAGGTTTTTGGTCTAATTTTCTAGTGATGTATTTGTCTGGTTTTGGTATCAGTGATGCTGACCTCATAGAAGGAGTTATGAAATGTTCCTTCCTCTTCTAATTTTTGAAGATTTTGAGTATTCGTATTAATTATTCTTTAAATATTTTGTAGAATTCACCAGTGAAATCTTGTCCTGGGTTTTTCTTTGTAGAAAGATTTGATTACTTGAATATTAACACAACCTCTTTATATAGGTTTGTTCAGATTTTATATTTTATTTTCTGCTCAGTTTGGTAATTTGTACAACCTTTGCTTTCTGTTATGTCTTTTTAGGTTCTTTAATTCTAGAATTGTACTACCACCTTTTTTTTTTTCCTTCATGACATTGACTTTTAAATACACCAAGTGTACATGGTCTCAAATTTTGTATTTGATTGTTTCATCATGGTGCCATTTAAATACATTATCTTGTATTTCCTATGACCTGGAAGTTAAATCTAAGGGCTTGAGAAGTGTCAGGTTAAACATTTTTCTAAACAACATCAACTTTTTAAAAAAATGACACATTGACAATCTGATTAAAAAATAGGATCTCATTGCTAATTATTAGGAAGATTGGATATATTTTCAGATTTATTGGCCATTTGGGTTTGCTATTCTGTGAACTGCTGGTGATTATTCTTTGCCCATTTGTCTTGTTGACTGGTAGGCACTTATGTATTCTAGGTGAAGATTATATCCATATTTTTCAGTTAGATTATTTTTTTAAAGATTTTATTTCATTTTTAGAAAGAGGGGAAGGGAGAGAGGCAGAGAGGGAGAGAGACATCAATGTATGGTTGTGTTTCACCTGCCTCCAGCCACAGACCTGACTGGAGACCTGGTTTGCAACCTGGTTATGTGCCCTGGCTGGGGAATCGAACCTGCAACCTTTGGGTTCGCAGGCTGGTGCCTTAACCACTGTGCCACCAGCCAGGGCTCCAGTTAGATTCTTAATATACCTAAAATTAATTTTTCCATATGATGTATTTGAGGTAAGCATGTTATTTATTTAAACTGATAACCAATTGTCCAGATGCAGTGTTTTGAATAATCAGACATTTCATTGATTTGAGATGCCAATTTTATCATATACTAAATTTCCATATATACATAAATCATTATCCTCTATTGACTTATTTCTGTCTAGTCCTATGTAAATACATTTTAATTACTCAAATGAATCATATTATTTTTTAAAGATTTTATGTATTTTTAGAGAGAGAGAAAGGGAAGGAAAAAGAAAGGGAGAGAAACATCAATGCATGGTTGCCTCTTGCACACCCCCAACTGGGGACCTGGCCTGTACTCCAAGCATGTGCCCTAACTAGGAATTGAACCAGCAATCTTTGGATTCATAGGCCAGCACTCAATCCACTGAGCCACATCAGCCAGGGCTGAATCATATTCTTTGATATCTATCAAGGTGCATATGTTTTCTTATTTCTTCCTTTAATTATCTTGGCTCTATTTGCATATTTACTTCATTTTTAAGTTTTAGAAATCAACTAGTCAAAATTTATAAAATACTTTCTTTTAGATTGTCATTGTGTTGATGTAATAAGATTATTTTTGTGGAAATGTATATCCTAAACATTATGCCTTTCATGTATATGCTTGTCTTCTACGTTGTTCAGTACATTTTTAGTTTTCTGCATAAAAATTTTGACTTTTTTGGGTTAAATTTATCTATTATATTTCAGAGCCTTTTTTTTTTTTTGTTATTATAGTGTGATTTTTTCCAATATATTTTCTAATTGGTTATTGCTGGCTTATAGAAAATTTTTAATTTTGGCCTGTGACCCAAATATACAAGAAACTTTAAAAAGTGCTATGATCTTTAAATAGTTTGTCACTTTATTCTAAAACCTGATTTCTTTTTATATCTGATTGCATTGGCTAGGTTATCTAATACCATATAGAATAGTGGATTTTAATGATTAGCCTTTTCTTCTTCATTTCAATGAAAGTGCTTCTAAATTTTCACCATTATAGCATGCTTTAGTAGATAAGTTTAACAAGGTAAGAAGTTTCTAATTTACTAAAACATTTGTGAAATCATGGATGTATGTTGTACTCAGTGTAACTCAAATCTTGAGACCAAGTAGAATCTTTTTATTTTATTTTATTTTATTTATTTTTGTAATTTTAATTTTTAAATGTATTTATTTATTATTATTATTTATTTTAATTTAATTTTATTGTTGTTGTATTACATCTATCTCCTTTTTCCTTCCCTCTGTCCCCTTCCCCACCCACCCACTCCCCACCAAGTTAATCCCACTTGTCATCCATGTCCATAATTCTTCCATACTAGTTCCTTGACTAAACTGCTCCCCTTCTTTGCTTCCTCCCTTCCCCTCCCCCCTTCCCCCTCCCCTCTGCACATTAGAGATATATTCATTGTATTCATGTATCTGGTTCTGTTTTGCTTATTTGTTTGTTTTGCTCATTATTGTCCTGAAATGGGTGAGATCATATGGTATTTGTCTTTCACTGACTGGCTTATTTCACTAAGCATAATGCTTTCCAGCTCCATCCATGTTGTTGCAAAGGGTAGGAGTTCCTTCCTTCTTTCTGCTATGTAGTATTCCATTGTGTAGATGTACCAAAGTTTTTTTGATCCAATCATCCACTGATGGGCACTTAGACTGTTTCCAGCACTTGGCTATTGTAAATAGCGCTGCTATGAACATAGGATTACATAGGTCCTTATGAATTGGTGTGTCAGGGTCCTTCAGGTATAGTTCTAGTAGTGGAATTGCTCGATCAAAAGGCAGTTCCATTTTTAGTTTTTTCAGGAAATTTCATACTATTTTCCATAGTGGCTGCACAAGCCTGCATTCCCACCAACAGTGCACCAGGGTTCCCTTTTCCCCACATCCTTGCCAACACTTGTTTGTTGACTTGTTGATGATTGCTATTCTGAGAGGTGTGAGGCAATATCTAGAATCTTTATTAGAAAAGAATACATAGGCAACATGGCCTCATGGGCTATGGAGCATTGACTTGAGTTGAATTGAACTATGGGCAAATGGACCCTGAAAATCGACCCAGCCAGACATCTATGGAATTCCTAGAATGAAAAATTCCCAAATGGAGAGATCTGTACATACCACACACTCAGTCTCAATAGGAAACAATCTTGCTTGGGGAAAGAGAGGCAGAAGGAGCTGCTTTGGAGGGGTCCAGGCCTAGAAGATAAGATTTCTACTGCAGAACCTGTTACCTGCCTGCCTGCCTGCCTTAGGCTATCAAGCCAATTGGAATAAGAAAAAAATGGTAAACTATGATTTGTTAAACCTTTATCACACTGTAGAGCCTATGGGTTAGGAAATTACCTCATCCTGTTCATGGTGCCATGTGATAGCTTCAGCTTCTGCCTCATGAAAAAAATTCTTGCTTCTTACCCTAGCTTGGAAAAACTGGTGACTGAAGCCAAATGCCTAACAGGTACTTTTCTCACACTTTGCGGGGAATACCTGAAAAGTAGAGCTGAACTCTTTTGGGAAATACTTCTCTCCATCACATTTTGGGGAAATACCTTGAAAGCAGAATTGAACAAAGTATTTTCAGTCAGGCCATGGTCATGTGGAAAAAACTAGATGTCCACAGGCTTGGATTCTAATATTAGTCTCTTTCCTCACTTGCTATGTCAGGTGGAAGAAATCACTTAATTTCTCCATGCCTCATTTTCCTTATGCCAACTGAGGATGAAAATATCTACCTCAGAAGTCACTGTGATGGTTAAAGGAGATAGGAATAAAATGTCTAGCCAAGGATGTAGCAATATTTAGTGTTCACATAATATTATTTGTTAGAATGAAGCACTACTGAGTGAAATCATTGGAAAAACCTCAGAATGAAAGGGAAGAGACACTATTTTATTCTATGTACATCTCTTTCTAGTGATTTACAGCGCACACTAAATTATTTGAGTCTAACCAAAGAAAACCAAGATGCCCAAAGAGGTTTTCAGTAGACCCCTACTTCTAAGCCTGCCATATCTTCTTGTGGGGAAGGGTGTGCAAGTGAAATTGGACATTGATTTCAAGTGCAGTGATTCCTACACATGAAAAGAAGATTTAGGCCACTCATCACAGCTCAAGATTAGTGGGATACTGAGGCTGGCTTGATTGAACTCCTGGTGTTTTGGGCCTTGTGGAGATGTTGTTGGCAAGGGGAAGGGTACAGTTCCAGGACAGCTCTACATTACAGACCCCTCCCATGCACCCTGAGCTATGCTCTTCTGTTCACTGCTCTGAATATCAGAGTGCCTTTGTTATATAAGTGGCAAACATGATAGTGTCTCTAATCTGGGCTCTGCAATGCTCCTACTTTGGCTAAACCATTCCTGTACTTTAAAAGAACAATTTCTTATTTGCAGAGAGTGATGCTGTGAGTTATACACTTTTCACTAAGACTTTGTGAGGAAGAAAATTAGGCAATTAAGAAAATAATAACAACAATAGTAGTAATGATGGTACCATTTAATGAGTAATCAGTGTCAAACACTGATAAGTACTCTGCATGCTTTGTCTCATTCAATTCTTACAAAAACCTTGTAAGGTAGGTACTATAAACTTATCTATTTGAAATATAAAAAGGTGAGGCCCAGAGAGATTAAATAACTTGCTCTGGGTCTCATAACTAGTGCATTATAGTTTCTGTTGGTATTGCAAATAGTATTGTACTTCAGCAATAAGTTATTATCAGGTATCCTAATAAACTATTGCTGAAGTTTAGCAAAGCTATTGATTTTCATAGGCTGATATTTTACCCTATTGGGCTTTAATATTGGTTTTAATATAAAAGTTGACTGTTTAAAATTTCTATATAGCTATATTATTCATAAATTACATCAATTTCATCTTTGGCTTTCCAACCCATATTCTCTTATTTATCTTTCTTACTTTATTGTATTTGTTAGGATATCAGAATGTTGAATGGTAAGTAGTAACAGTGACCATCCTTGTCTTGTTTCTCACCTTAGTTTTCTGTTGAAAAGTACTGCAACTAACAACTCAAAATGTCTTTGAGTAGATAATATTTCCTGTAAATACCTTTATATATTTTATATAATTAAATCCTACACCAACACTATGAGGATTGTACTATTATTTTCCTCACTTTTATAGATGAGGAAATTGAAGCTCAGAGAGATTAAATCACTTTCCCAAGATCACATAGCTTGTATATGATGGGACCAAGGTTTAAACTTAAGCTATCTGTCTTTCAAAGCTTGTGCTTATAACCAAAAGTACCTCTTGGTAATTTTCTAAAGGTTTGCTAAGGAAGTTCTCTTTTATTCCTTGTGCATTGTGGGTTTTCATCATGGATTGGTATTAAATTCTGATAAATGTTGACTTCTGGTCAAGATGGAGGCATAGGTAGACACACTTTGCCTCCTCACACAACCACAGGGAGAATTACAACTAAACCTCAAAACAAATAATGCCCAGAACTATCAGGAAATTTAACTGTGTGGAGTCTGACAATCAAGGATTTAAAGAAGTCACATTCATTCAGAAGGGTAGGAAGAGTGAAGATGTAGAGATGTGTGGAGAGGCGAAGAGATGTGGTGTGTTGCAAAGAGGCAGTGGCAGTGGCAGAATGGGTGGTCCCACATTCATGTATGGTGGATAAAAATTGGGAAAGATACATTGGGAGTAAGGGATCCCAGTTCCAGGTCAGACTGCAGAGCCCAGGGTTCAGTTCCTAAAACAGTAAATCCCCATAACTTCTGGATGTATGAACCAGTGGGGTTTGGGGTGGTAGAAGAAACTGCTGGATTTTCAGGAGACACCACTTAGAGAGCCAGCAGTCTTAGAATGTACACAAACCCATCCACTGTGGGATTTAGCACCATGGAAACAGTTGGAAGGGCACCAATCACATATAGGGAATGAGAGAAGTGACTGGGAAAAGTGTGTCAGACAAACCTCCAGGAGCCAGGCAGTGACACTGTCCCCTCTCCAAGCCTTCCTCCCACACAGAGCCACAAAGCGGTAAATCAGGTTGCTCCACCCTGGTGATTCCCTAAAGCTCTGCACCATATAATTTCCAGTTGCCTTTTTACAACAGGCAAAATTACGAAGGCAGGAAGTCAAACCAGCTCTACATAATACACAGAAAGAAACACAGGGAGGCTGCCAAATTGAGGAGACAAAGAAATATGGCCCAAATAAAAGAACATAACAAAATCCCAGAAAAAGAACTAAACAAAACAGAGATAACCAACCTATCAGATGCAGAGTTCAAACCATTGGATATCAGGATGATCACAGAACTCATTGAGTATGGCAAAAGCATAAGGGAAGAAATGAAGGCTATACTAAGTAAAATAAAGAAAAAATATACATGGAACCAGCAGTGAAGGGGGTAAGCCAGTATTCAAATCAATGATTTGGAACATAATGAACAAACAAGCATTCAATCAGAACAGCAAAAAGAAATAATTAAAAAAAGTGAAGATAGTATAAGAAGCCTCTAGGACATCTCCAAATGTACCAACATATGAATAATAGAGGCTCCAGGAGGAGAAGGGGAAACACAAGACATTGAAAACTTATTTGAAAAAAAAAAAAAAAAAAGAAAGAAAAGTTAGCTAATTTGATGAAGGAAATAGAATATAAGTCCAGGAAGCACATACGTAGAGTCCCAAACAAATTGGGCCCAATGAGGACCACACCAAGACACATCATAATTAAAATGTTAAAGGTTAAGATAGAGAAACTTAAAAGTAGCAAGAGAAAGAAATTAGTCACCTACATGGCAGTTCCCATTAGACTGTCAGCTGATTTCTCAAAAGAAACTTTGCAGGCAAGAAGGGATGACAAGAAATATTCAAAGTGATGAATAGCAAGGACCTACAACCAAGATTACTCTATCCAGCAAAGCTATTATTCATAATGGAAGTGAAGGTAAAGTACTTCCCAGACAAGGTAAAGCTAAAGGAGTTCATCATCACCAAGCCATTGTTACATGAAATGTTAAAGGGATTCATTTAAGAAAAAGAACAAAACTATGAACATTAAAATTGCAACAAACTCACAACTATCAAAAACTCTAAAAAAAAAAAACCTAAGCAAACAACCAAAACAGAACATAATCATAGACATGGGGAACATTTGGAGGGTTATCAGCTGGGAGGAGGAAGGGGGAGAATAGGGCAAAGAGTGCAGAGATTAAGAAGCATAATTGGTGGGTACAAGATAGACAGAAGGATTAGGAACAGTATAGGAAATGGAGAAGCCAAAGAACTTATATGCACAACCTATAGACATGAACTAAGAGAGGGTATTTCTGAAGGGAAGGAGGCTATTGGGCTGAGTTGGATAAAGGGGGAACAATTGAGATGACTATAATAGCATAATCAATAAAATATATTTTTTAATGTTTTAAAATGCATCCTTGAAATGATTGTATGGTTTGAGTTTTTAATGTTGTAGTGAATTACATTTATAAATTTGCTAATGTTGAACTATCCTTACATCCTTGGGATGTATCATTGGGAATAATGTATACTTTTAATAAGCTTCTAGACTCCATTTGGGTAAGGAATTTTATATTCTTAAGTATGATTAGTTAATACTTTTTTATCTGTTTTTCCTTTGTTTGATTTGTGGGAGCAACTCATCTTTTTCTATAGTATAGAATTTATATTTTCCTGTCAATTTGTTCTATGATTTTTATGTATAGTTTTTCTACTTGTTGGATAAATTTTAGCAGTTTGTCTTTTCTTAGAATTTTTCCATAGAAACCATTGAAACATAAATATTAGTTTGAAATCTTGTGTAGTATTTGTAATATCACCTTGGTATCTGTATTTATAATCCTGTTTGGCTTCCTAGTGTCATTTATTTGTACTTTGTTATTTTTTTTTAGTACTTGCTGAAGGTTTGAAATTTTTTGTTTGTTTGTTTGTTTTATGAATCACCTTTATGTTGTTTTCTGTTTCACTGTTTTTGGATTTTATCTTTATCAATCTCTTCCCTATATTTCCCATGCATTAATTTTACTATGCTTTGTGTAACTTTGGTAGTTGATAGCTTAACACATTTATTTTCCAACTTAATTCATTTATTTCCATTTGTTTTTATTTCCTAATAAGTGAAGTAAGGTCATATGTTATTCTCTGAATATGTATTGCTCTCATCATTATTATTCATTTCTGAAGTATTTGTAGTATCAATTTAAATTCCTTTTTTATTTAAGAGTTATTTAAGTGTGTTGTTTTGTTTTGTTTTCATGTAATTTATTTATTTATTTATTTTAAATTTGATTGTTGTTGTATTACATCCATCCCCTTTTTGCTCCCCTCTGTCCCCCTCCCCACCCCCTCTTCCCCCCAAAGTCAATCCCACCTATTGTCCATGTCCATGGTTCCTTTATACTAGGTTCTTGTCTAAACTGCTCCACTTCCATGCCCCTGCCTTCCCCCTCCCCCCAACTAGTCATCAGAGAGATGCAAATTAAAACCACAATAAGATACCACTTCACACCTGTCAGAATGGCAATCATCAACAAATCAACAAACAACAAGTGTTGGCAA
The DNA here is from genome assembly GCA_004026585.1 of Noctilio leporinus. Classification (NCBI taxonomy): domain Eukaryota; kingdom Metazoa; phylum Chordata; class Mammalia; order Chiroptera; family Noctilionidae; genus Noctilio; species Noctilio leporinus. The sequence goes on from PVIW01010384.1 coordinate 14,044, forward strand.
GGTTGTGGGGCAAAGGGAACCCTCGTGCACTGTTGGTGGGAATGTGGGCTGGTGCAGCCACTGCGGAAAACAGTATGCGGTTTCCTTAAAAAACTAAAAATGGAACTGCCTTTTGATCTAGCAATTCCACTACTTGGACTATACCCAAAGAATCCTGAAACACCAATTCATAAGAACCTACGTACCCCTATGATCATAGCAGCACTATTTACAATGGCCAAGTGCTGGAAACAGTCTAAGTGCCCATCAGTGAATGACTGGATCAAAAAACTTTGGTACACAATGGAATTCTATATAGCAGAAAGAAAGAAGGAACTCGTACCCTTTGCAACAACATGGATGGAACTGGAGAGTATTATGCTTAGTGAAATAAGCCAGTCAGTGAAGGACAAATATCATATGATCTCACCCATTACAGGACAACAATGAACAAAACTAACAACAAGCAAAACAGAACCAAATATATGAATACAGTGAATAGGCCTCCAGTGGTCAGGGGTAAAAGTGTGTTTTTTTTTAAATTTATAGATGTATATTGCACTGGGTCTGTGTTATGAGAGTGGAGTAATTGGTTGGCTTCTTATTGCTGATTTCTAATTGTTTTTGAGTCCTGCATGAGTGGGTTTTGAATTAGTGTTCTCAATCAATAAAGATAGTAATTGTCTGTGTAGTGTGGGTCTATTTTCCAACATGGAGGCAGTGTCATTTAGGGTTTTTTTTATATTCAGCGCTACCTAGGAGTAAACATTTGGGGATATAAGAAATGAGAGTGAATGTCAGCTCCAAAAAGTCAATTGATCTACTGAGAGAAAGGGAGCTTTTTTCTTAAAGAGCTATGTCTTCAGGGTTTGAAAGTAAGTACTTGCCTTATGAATCCACTTTGCCAGGCAGAACACACCTATTGTGTTGATTTACCTGATTCTAGTGATTTGTAACTATGCTGATGAGTCCTGGCTAGTTGGTTATGGGCATACCCCATAGGTCATGTGAGCTTGAGGAGATAGAATCTTCCAAGTCCTGTTAAGAATAAAACAATTCATCTGTCTGTGGAGGTTAGAACTTTTGATTACTTTTGATTATACTCAATACTACTGCCTTCTTGCTCTTCAAGCACTAAGCAATAATTTCTATGTTACCTTATAACCTATGATATTTATTTATGTTTATAACTCTTGAGTAGTTATCTCCCCACTTATATTTAAGCTTCTTGAATTCAAGGACTGTAGCTTACCTGACTCCAGAGTAGTTCCTCAAGTACTTAGTACATGGCTAAGCAAAATGAGTGCATCAGAAACTCTTGTTGAGAGAATAAATGTAATGGGTGGATAAAGACAAAATATTTATTAGCAAAATAAAACAAAACTAAAACTAAGCAGGAAAAAACATCTTTTTCCTGCTTAACAGGCTGGATGGGTGTTTCATCTCCCTTTATACCTTACTTGTAAGAACACAGTCTCAGGACAGGGGCCTCCTTCAGGCTATGGTTATGGTCTCTCTTTTCTTCCATTGCTATTGTCAATTTTCCTGTGCTGCCTGATAGATACATTCTGAGAATGGTGGGCTTTAATTTGTTTTTCAAAGGAATAGGGCCATTTTCTTTCAACTGCACCCCAGCACAGTGTTTGGAGGGGTTGCTCACAAACTTTGTTTATAATGTCCTTGTTTCCTTGACAGTCCTTAAGTGTACTGTTTTGTAGATGAATCTGACTGTCTTTTCCTTCCTCACTTCAATATCATTAATGATAGTGCAGGATAAAGCTGGGCCTAAAAGTGCACTCTGCTAACCTCCCTGCCAGATACTTTTATGTAGTGCACTGGATTATCTATGAGCTCTTTCATTTTCATGGCCAATTTTCTACTAATTTAAGTCATTATGAAATGATTTTACCTTACATGGATGGGCACAAAGTAACCTTCAAACAAAGGAACAGACTGACTGAATTCCAGGGGATAAGCACCAACCCAGAGCTGTTTTGAAGCCCCTATCTTTCACTGCTGAATTTGATCATCTACATGGACAAAGTAAGTTAGTTTTTCCCTATGTATGCTTCCATTGAGTTTACTAGTACTCTAGTGACTTCAAAATTGTTTCAGATGTGTGTCTAGGTCAGGACATGCCTTAGGTGGAGCCATCTTTCCTTTCTGAGGCTGAGCTAATGTTTGCTGCAGAAAAATCTTTACAATTGTGGTTGAATTGGGCCACAGATGAGGAGACAAAGTTTCTTTTAAAGCACAAGAATGTTTTAACCTGGCCCTGGCTGGTGGCCCAGTGCATAAGGTGCTGGCCTACGAACCCAAAGGTCACTGGTTTGATTCCCCAGCCAGAACACATAGCCAGGTTGCAAGCCAGTTCTCCAGCCAGGTCCGTAGCTGGAGGCAGGTGAAAGGTAACCATACATGGATATCTCTCTCCCTTCCCCTCTCTCTAAAAATAATAAATAAAATCTTTAAAAAAAAGAATGTTTTAATCTAATGTTAAGGACTTTTGTGTATGTGTAGTCTTCATTAAATCTCACAAAAAGCTCTTTTGAATGAATCATAGACCTTAGATTTGAAGGCCCTTGAGGCTATCTTATGTAGCTTCCTTCCTTCAGCTAGGAATGCTATTGTGATCCCCTTTTACAGGTAAGGCAACTGAGGTTGCCATTCTGTGGTCCCAGAATCATCTGAAGACTTCATACTTTACCCTGGCACTGTTTGTATTTTGCCTGTGTTGTGCTGTTCCATCTTGGTCACTGATTTAATCTGATGATGATATCCAAAGAGTCCAACCATGTTGCTACATGCTGGGCACCTAGTGGGAAGAATTTTCACTTTCAACTCCGTAATTGAGGGCAGATCTGATGCACTTCTGTTTGCCTGTAGAAAATTGTTGTATCCTTTATTGCAGTGATACTTTCCCTCAACCTCTGGAGCTGCATGTGCTTCTTTCACATACAACCTGCCATTTCCCAACCCTTTGATGTCCGTATTAAAGTGTTTTTCCAATTATACTTCATGGAATAAATGTAATGATCAAATGACTCTCAGAGTTAATGAGTTATTATATATCAGATTCCAGAATCCATGTAAGTGACTCAAACTTAATGAATCAGCCTGTTGCATATTTATATTATTTAGCTAGATATTAAAAGTGTTTTTGGAGAATTCTTATATACACCATTGAGGAAACCAGTTCACAGAAGCCATATTGGTCTTTGGAAACTGATAAACTATGAAATAGTGAGCACTTAATTGGCTGACTGTGTGGCATTGGACACATTATTATAAACTTTCTGTGCCTTAATTTTCTTAGCTTTAGTGGAATAATAATACATACCCAGGGGTTTGTTGTGAGGATTCAGATAACCCACATAAAGAATTTAGCTTTAGTGCTTTCCACATTGTAAAGAGTTAATGCATTGCTATTGTTATCATCATCCTCCTCATCATCGTTATCATCATCATTACCATCTATAGCTACAATATCAGGGTTGTTGTAAAGTTATTACATAATAAAATCATATAAACTATATAGCAGGGTTTTTTGAGTCCTTTGTAAGTTCTCAAAAATAGCAACTCTTATAATTATGGTTATTAAAGTATTAAGAATATATCGTCAAGCTGTGGCATTTCTGGAGCTGTGGCATGGCTTATGTGGTCACTTACATGGTTTATCTTGAGTAAATTGTACTGTTCAAATTTTCTAATGCAAGTCCAGTTGTCCCCACCAGAGAATAAAGTGATAAACATCATAGAGCCCTTTAAAAATGATCATTTTTCTGAGTTTTCCCATTAACCCTTTGTCAGTTTTCTAAAAGTAGTACTAAAACATAACCAAGGTGGCTAACTAACAGAGATACACGTATTTCAAAATGTCCTCTGATTACTATTACTTGGTCTCAACCATACTTTAATTTCAGTATGCACCCACATACCCTACCTCCTACATAAAATCCCACCTAAGCTTGTGTACAGGAAACCACTAGGGGTTAGGATTCAGGCAGGCCTTGATTCTACTTCAGGATCCAACACTTGCTAGCTCTGTGACCTTGGCCAAGTCTCTGAGTATGCCTGAATGTCAGTTTCCTTATCTATAAAACTGATATAGAAATAGTTTCCCAACCCCTTATCCAAAAGCCTTGGGGCCAAATAAGTTTTGTAACTCATTTTAAAAAATACTGTATGATGTATACACCTTCAGTAGGATTTGGATTAGAACCCAAAAATCATTCATATCGATATTTCTGCAATGAAATATATGAATATTTATACTGAAGAAGCCTCACAGATTTTGTCACTGTATACATTTTCGCATGAAGCATTAAAAATCTTTGGCTTTCAGAGCTTTCTGGAATTTGGAATTTTTAATTTTTTTCTTTTAAATTGAATTTATTGGAGTGACAGTGGTTAATAAAATTATATAGGTTCCAACTGTACAATTCTATAATGCATGATCTGTGTATTGTATTTATTGCATGTTCACCATCCTAAGTCAAGTCTCCTTCCATCACCATTTATCCCCCTTTACCTTCTTCAACCTCCCCACCCCCACTTTCCCTCTGGTAATTATCATACTGTTATCTGTTGTATGATATCTTTTCCTCTTAATCCCTTCAGTTAATTCAAAAGAATGTATGCACCCCTATGTTTATTGCAACATTATTTACAATAGCTAAGATTGGAAACAACCCAAGTGTCCATCAGGGGAGAAGTGGATAAAACGTCAGTGGTATATTTATACATTGAAATACTACTTGGCCATTAAAAAGGAAGGAAATTTTACCTATTGCCACAGCACAGATGGACCGGGAGAGCATTATGCTATGTGAAACAAACAAGTCAGAGAAAGATAGGTACCATATGAATTTACTCATATGTGGAATCTAATGAACAAAAAACTATCAAACAAAATAGAAACAAACTCATAGAGAATAGACTGACAGCTGTAGGAGGGGAGGAGTGGTTGCGGGTTGGGTGATAAAGATGGAATTTGTAATTATTTTTAATAAAATGAAGAAATGTATGTGATCTCATGAGATTATTCTAAGAATTACATGAAGTGCATTATGTGTAGTGGGTATCCCACTGACCCTAAATTGAAATTCTGGCACATTTATGTATATGAAGACCCCTGTGTGCCTCTTTGCTTGAAATTATCTGTGGAAGGGAAAATGTTCTATGAGGAAGATTATGTCTGAAACCTAGGGATGTGGGCATGGGGTAGCAATCTGGTAAAACAAGATGGTGTTCGTTCTCCAGGTACAGGAACCAAGTTGGAAAGTCTGAGCTAGGGTAGTGGGAGCTTTACAGGGGGCAAGGGAGTTCTACAGTGTTTCTGTAGAAAGAAGCTGAATCTACTCTTCTCACATAGGCCTGGCTGAGAGAGGGTAGAAGCAATGTTGTTTTACTGTCCGGGTGACAAAGTGTTGCACAGAATAGAAAGTAGACAATTCCATCCTTCTGTGTAAACTTCTTGGTGGCTTAAGCAAAAACTTTCTGAAAGGAGGGAAACACCATTTAGGACCCTTACAGATTTTGAGAATCCATGCCTCACCAAGTATATGGACCTCTGTGTTACCACAGCTAAAGTACCCTCCAGAAGCTGGGGCAAGGCTGAGGAGCTACCATGGACTATCTTTTATTAGGAATATAAAATCCCTAAATACAGGGATTCTCTTGTTTTTCATGGTCCCTGGTCTATCCCCAGCAACTGGTCATGTGAAGGGGGACTGAGGCCCTTTGTTGAGCAGGTGGGGACATAAGACAGTGACCTGTGAGTCATTAAAGTGCATATGCTCTTACCTGCAATCAAGGTCAGATATGGCCTGAGGAAACTTGAAACTTTAACATTTTATAAATGTTCAAAATATCTCCTGCAGCATTCTGGATATTAGATAGCTAAGCTTCATATATGCACCGAGTGATTCTTGGAAAAATTCTTATCATGAAGATCACCTTCATGGTGGAATGGGGGTGGAGGAGCAGGGACTTCCTTTGGATGTCTCTGATTTTTCTTGGGATTTAGTTGCTCCATTTAGCCCTTGTGATGTTTGTTTAGAAGAAGGGAGAGAAAATAATTAACTGATTGAGGCTAAGAAAAAAAAGAATTTTTGTTCTCTACTATGCCAAGAATAAACCAATTTTACTTGAATTATTGCTATTAAGGTAAATTTATTTGAATCCATGTGCTGCTAAGCATGGGTAAATGCAAATTACATGTCAAATATACAGCACTTCTTATGACATATGGTAGGCATTCAGTAATGATTTTTAGATGGATGATATTTTCCTCTAATTTCCATTCTCCATCTCTGATCCTTCACTATGAGCATTTTGAGATCAGGGAACACAGGATGCTTAGCATACTTCCTGACACATAGTAGGTGTTAATAAAAAATAATTTATGGGATGAATTAGACATATTGATAATTAGAATATAGATATACAAATAATGCCATAGAAATAACTAGAAGAAATTACCTTGCCTCAAATTGGCTAAATCCTCTCTAACATAACACTACCAATTTGCTTAGCAAGTAGTTCTTTTATAGAAAATGCAAAACATAACTTTAGTCTACACTAGGTCTGGGATTATTAGAAAACTGAATTGGAAGGTTCAAAATGAATGAAGTTTTCCTGTTTTTGTTTTATTTTTTTAGTATATTTTATTGATTATGTTGTTCCAGTTGTCCCAGTTTCTTTTCCCTTTGCTTCCATCCACCCAGGACCCTGCTTCCCTTCCACAATTCTACCCTTCTTCATGTCAATGTCCATGGGTTGTGTATGTAAGTTCCTGGATTTCATCCTTTCCTATATTATTCTTAACTTTCCCCTGTCCATTTTGTACCCCCAAATTAGTTTTCTAATCCCTGCACCATTTCCCCATTTCTCACCCTTTCCCCTTGCAGCTGATAACCCTCCCAATGATCCCCATACCTACAATTCTGATCCTATTCTGGTTGTTTGCTTAGTTTTCTTTTTTCTCTTTAGATTCTGTTGTTAGTTGTAAGTTGTCATTTTAATGTTCATAATTTTGATCCTCTTTTTCTTCAATAAGTTCCTTTAACATTTTATATCATAATGGTTTGGTGATGATGAACTCCTTTAGATTTACCTTGTCTGGGAAGCACTTTATCTGCCCTTCCATTCTAAATAAAAGCTTTGCTGGATAGAGTAATCTTGGTTGTAGGTCCTTGCTTTTCATTAGTTTGAATAATTCTTACCAGTCCCTTCTTGTCTGCAAAGTTTTTTTTGAGGAATCAGCTGATTCCCCTTTGTAGGTAACTCTTTTCTCTTGCTGCTTTTAAGATTCTCTCTATCTTTAATCTTTGGCATTTTAATTATGCTATGTCTTGGTGTGGTCCACTTTGGGTCTAGCTTGTTTGGGACTCTGTGTGCTTCCTGGACTTTTATGTCTATTTCCTTTGCCAAATTTGGGAAGTTTGACTTCATTATTTTTTAAATAAGTTTTCAATTTCTTGCTCTTCCTCTTCTCCTTCTAGCACCCCTATGAAATTACTACAAACAACTGTAAGGCAAGAAATGTGACAACCTGGGTCAAATGGACAAATTTCTGGAAATGTATAATCTACCAAAACTGAATCCAGAAAAAACAGAAACTCTGAATAGGCCAATAACAGCTAATGAAATTGAAGAAGTAATCAAAAGTCTCCCAAAGCACAAGAACTCTGGACCAAATGACTACACAGATGAATTCTACCAAACATTTAGAGAAGGACTAACTTCTGTTCTTCTCAACCTATTCCAAAAAATCCAACAAGAGGGAAGACTCCCCAAATCTTTCCATGAGGACTATATTATTTGAATCCCAAAAGCAGATCAAGACACAACTAAGAAGGAAGCTATAAGCCAATATCTGTGATGAACATAGATGCTAAGATCCTCAATGAAATATTGGCCAACTGGATCCAGCAATACATTCAAAAGATCATACATCATTATCAAGTGGGTTTCATCCCAGGAATGCAGGATGGTACAACATTTGCAAATCAACAAATGTAATACACCACATCAATAAAATGAAACACAAAAGCCATATGTTCATATCAATAGATGATGAAAAAGCATTTGATAAAGCACAGCAACCATTTATGATAAAACCCTCAGCAAAATGGGAATAGAGGGATCATACCTCAATATCATAAAGGCCATATATTAGAAACCTGAAGCCAATATCATACTCGATGGGCAAAAACTAAAAGCTTTCCCCCTAAGATCAGGAACAACACATGGCTGTCCACTTTCTCCACTTCTCTTCAACATCATCTTGGCAGTTCTAGCCACAGCTATCAGAGAAGAAAAAGGAATCAAAGGTATCCAAATTGGAAAGGAGGAAGTCAAACTGCCATTATTTGCAGATGATATGATTGTGTACATACAAAACTTGATAGATTCCACCAAAATCTTACTTGACCTATAAGCAAATTTAGCAAAATAGCTGGATATAAAGTCAATATCCAGAAATCAAAAGCATTTTTGTTTACCAATAATGAAACAACAGAGATAGAAGTGAAAAAACAAATCCCATTTACCATAGCAACAAGAAAAATAAAGTACCTAGGAATAAACTTAACTAAGGAGGTCAAAGACCTGTACTCAGAAAACTACAGAACAATGAAGAAAGAAATCAAGGAAGATATATATATATATAAATGGAAGCATATACCATGTTCATGGATGGGAAGAAATAACATCATTAAAATGCCCATACTACCCAAAGCAATCTACATATTCAATGCAATCCCAATTAAAATACCAATGACAAACTTCACAGAATAGAAAAAATACTTCAAAAATTTCTATGGAGCCAAAAACGCCCACAAATAGCCACAGCAATCTTGAGAAAGAAGAACAAGGTAGGAGGAATCACAGTACCGGACATCAAACTATTCTACAAGGCTATAGTAATGAAAACAGTCTGGTACTGGCATAAGAATAGACATATAGATCAATGGAAAAGAACAGAGAGCCCAGGAATAAACCCAGGACTCTATGGTCAATTAATATTTGACAAAGGGGGAAGGAATATAAAATGGAGTAAAAGCAGTCTCTTCAACAAATGGTGTTGGGAGAAATGGACAGCCACGTTCAAAAAGATAAAACTAGACCATCAACTTACACCATACACCAGAATAAACTCAAGATAGATAAAGGACTTAAACATAAGCAGTGCCACCATAAAGGTCCTGGAGAAAATTACAGGCAGTACAATTTTAGATATTCTATGCAGAAATATGTTTACTGATATTTATCCAAGGGCAAAGAATATCAAAGAACAAATAAATGGGACTATATCAAATTGAAAAGTTTCTGTTCAGCTAAAAAAAAAAAAAAAAAAAAAAAAAAAAAAAAAAAAAAAAAAAAAAAAAAAAAAAAAAAAAAAAAAAAACACCAGCAAAATTCAAAGGGAACCAACTGGATGAGAAAACATTTACCAGTGATACCTCAGACAAGGGTTTGATATCCAAAATATATATACTACTAAAGCAACTCAACAATTGGGAGACAGACAGCCCAATTAAAAAATGGGTAAAGGACCTGGAGAGCTAACTCACTGAGGGAGACATATAAAGACCCCAAAGTCATATGAAAGAATGCTCAACATCACTAGCCATCAGAGAGATGCAGATTAAAACTATAATGAGATACAACCACACAACTGTCACAATGACCATCATCAAGAAATCAACAAATAAGTGTTGACAAGGATGTGGGGAAAAGGGACCCCTGGTGCACTGTTGGTGGGAATGCAGGCTGGTGCAGCCACTATGGAAAACAGTATGAAATTTCCTGAAAAAACTAAAAATGGAGCTGCCTTTTGATCCAGCAATTCCACTACTAGGACTATACCTGAAGAACCCTGAAACACCAACTCATAAGAACCTATGTACCCCTATGTTCATAGCAGTGCTATTTACAATAGCCAAGTGCTGGAAACAGCTTAAGTGCCCATCAGTGGATGATTGGATCAAAAAACTTTGGTACATCTACACAATGGAATACTACACAGCAGAAAGAAAGAAGGAACTCCTACCCTTTGCAACAACATGGATGGAGCTGGAAAGCATTATGCTTAGTGAAATAAGCCAGTCAGTGAAAGACAAATAACATATGGTCTCACCCATTTCAGGACAATAATGAACAAAACAAACAAATAAGCAAAACAGAACCAGATACATGAATACAATGAATATATCTCCAGTGGGCAGACGGGAGGGGGGAGGAGGGAGGGGAGAGGAGGAGGCAAAGAAGGGGAGCAGTTTAGTCAAGGATCTAGTATGGAAGAACCATGGACATGGACAACAAGTGGGATTGACTTTGGTGGCAAGTGGGTGGGTGGGGAAGGGGACAGAGGGAAGGAAAAAGGGGATGAATACAATAAAAAAAGCAATATAATTAAATTTTAAAAATGTTCCCTAAATATTTGTCTGGTAAAATTCACCTGTGTGGACATCTGGTTCAGGGGTCTTGTGTGCCGGGAGTTTTTTTTATTACTTCTTCAATTTCATTAGTTGTTATTGGTCTATTCAGGATTTCTACTTCTTAATTCAGTTTTGATAGGTTATACATTTCCAAAAATGTGTCCATTTCACCTATGTTGTCAAATTTCTTGTCATATGGTTGTATGTAGTAATTTCTTACAATCCTTTCTATTTCTGTAGTACTGGTTGTGACTTTTCTGTCATTTCTGATTTTGTTTATTTGGGTCCTCCCTCTTTTTATCTTGATGAGTCTAGTTAATGGCTTGTCAATTTTGTTTATCTTTTCAAAGAACCACCTCCTGGATTTGTTGATTCTTTGAACTGTAGGTTTTGTCTCTATGTTATTTAATTCTGCTCTGATCTTGACAATTTCCTTCCTTCTACTTGCTCTGGGCTCTGTTTGTTGTTGCTATTCTAGTTTTTTAAACTTTATAGATAGGTTGTTTGTATGAGTGTCTTCTAGCCTTTTAAATTAGGCCTGTATTGCTATGAATTTCCCCCTGAATACTGCCTTTGCTGTGTCCCATAGGTTTTGGTTTATTGTGAATTCATTTTCTTTTGTTTCCAGATACTTTTTTATTTCTTCTTTGATCTCATTATTAACCCATTCCTTACTTAATAGCATGTTATTAAGTCCTCATGAATTGTGTTGTTTTTGGATTTTTCCTTGAGATTGGTTTCTAGTTTCAAGCATCTGAGAAGATGCTTGGTATGATTTAAATTTTCTTGAATTATTGGAGGCTTCTTTTTTTGTCCTACCATGTGGTCTCTCTTTGAGAATGGTCTTTGTTCATTAGAAAAGAATGTGTATTTCGATTCATTGGGGTGAAAAGTTCTGTATATGTCAGTTAAGTCCACTTCATCTAGAGTGTTGTACAGTGCCACAATATCCTTGGTGTTTCTTTTCTTGAAAGATCTGTCCATTGTTGATAAGGAATTAAAATCCCCTACTAAAATCCCCAACACTAATGTGTTGTTTTGATATCTTTCTTGAAGTCCTCCAGGATTTTCCTTATATATTTGTGTGCTCCTAGCTTGGGTGCATATATATTTATAAGGGTTTTGTATTGATAGATTGTTCCCTTAAGTATTATGAAATGCCTTTCTTTGTTTCTTTATATCCTTCATTGTGAAATCTGTTTTGTCTGATATAAGTATTGCTACCTCAGCCTTTCTTCTATGTCCATTTGTTTGAAATATATTTTTTCATCCCTTCACTTTCAGTCTGTGTCGATCTTCTGTTCTGAGGTGGGTCTCTTGAAGATGGTATATATGTGGGTCCTGTTTTCTTATCCATTCAACTAACCTGTCTTTTTATTGGTGCATTTAATCCATTTATGTTTGTTATTATTGAGAGGTACTTCTTCATTGACATTTTCCCCCTTTGTTCCTGTATTCCTCTCTGTCTCTTTTTGTTTCTTCATCTTTTTAAATCAGGCCTTTTAGTATCTCTTGCATGTTGGTTTGGTGGAAGTGTATTCTTTTAGCCTTATTTTGTCCAAAAAACTCCTTATTTCACCTTCCATTTTGAATGAGAGCCTTGTTGGGTAGAATATTCTTGGTTGCAGGTCTTTATTTTCCATTAGTTGGAGTATTTTTTGCCATTCCCTTCTGGCTTGTATTTCTTCTCTTGAGAAATCATTTGATAACCTTATCATAGCTCCCTTATAATTTTTCTCTTGTTGCTTTTAGGATTCTCTCTTTGTCTTTGAAGTTTGCCATTTTAATTACAGTGTGTCTTAGAGTAGGCCTGTTTGGGTTCATCTTCATTGGGACCCTCTGTGCTTCCTGAACTTGAGTACATTTTCACTCATCATTTTAGGGAAGTTTTCTATTTATTACTTTTTCAAACAGGTTTTCTACCCCTTGCTTCTCTTCTCCTTCTGGTATCCCAGTGATATGGATATTATTGCATTTCATGTTGTCCTGTATCTCTCTTAAAACCTCTTCATTTTTTTTTGCAGTCTTTTTTAATTGTGTTGCAATGTCTGGTTATTTTTTCCCTGTTGTCCTCCAATTCACTGATCTAGTCCTCTGCTTCATCTAACCTGATTTGAATTCCTTCTATTGTGTTCTTCAGTTCAGAGATTGTGTTCTTCACTTCCTCCTCGTTCTTACTGATGGTTTCTTTGTCCTTTTTAATGCTGGTGTTATTTTCAGTAAGTTCCTTGTAGTTGACCTTGAGTTCTTTTTAGTTTTCTTTGAGCTCGTTGAGCTGGTTGAGTTTTCTTATAATGATTTCTTAGAATTCCATGTCTGTTAGCTTGTTTGTTTCTATTTCATTTCTCATTCTGTCTGGTGATTCCGCCTTACCTTTTGGTGATGGAGTTTTTCTTTTTCTCCCCATTTTGTGTATCTGTTGTTGCTTGTTTTTGTTTCTTGGATTAATGTACTTTGACTCCCTCCCTGCCTATGTGGAATGTCTTTCTGTGTTAGGAGATTTGTGGAGTTCAGTGTTGCAGTCTCATAGATTTCCTCACCTTTTTGCTCTTGGGATGTATTTTGGATTTGTTTTTTGTGTTTCTCTTTTCACTCCAGTTGGCTGATTGAGAGACACTTTTATCACATCTCATGCACTGTTATTGAGCTGCTTCTAAAACAGAACCAATGGTCCAGGCTAAAGAACCACACCATCAAAGATATCTTACTCCTTTAATCCCACTTTCCCCTGCATATGAACCTAGCTAAATATCCATACCTTTAAAGGTAACCCCCTCCTTAATCACATCCTCAGCTGCAAATGAGCCAGTCTTAGTAAGGATGTAGATATGATAAGACTATTATACCTATTATATATAGATAATTTTGAAGCCTGCAGATGGGTAGCAAAGATAGTGGGGATTCGAACGAGAAAGCCAACTTCACCTCTTTATAGAAATGGGGAGGGGGAAATCAGAATGACTGGAGTGTGAGTGAACAGTATTAAACCTAATCAGAAGTTATATATATTTATATTTGCATATATATACCTGTATGGAGATACTGGTAGTGGCAGCAAACATAAGTGAGAGAACTACCATAAGGAAGTTGACTTAGAAATAGTAGTGAAAAAGGAAAAGGAGAAAAGAAAAAAAATCACATGGGAGAAGAAGGAAGAAGAGGAAAAAAGAAAACAAAGGAGAAAGAAGACAGAGGAATAAGTAGGAATAAAGGGAAGAAAAACAGAAAGAAGAAAATAGAAAAAAGGGATTAAATAAAAATGTGAAGTTTTGCCACAGCATTATCAACAGTGTACAAGCTATAATTTTTATGTGTGAGATGGGAGTGCAAGGTAAAAAAGAGAAAGAGAGATTAAGAAGTGTTGGAGGACGAGGAAGTGGTTTGTAACTACGTTCTATAACTATGTTTTATAGCTAAGCTTGTAAATTTGCCACACCTACCCCCTGTCCACCATCAAATAGTACTGATTGGTCAAGGTGGAGCGAGGACCAGTGTGTTTTTTAGCAGAAAAAAATAATGTGTAGCCCTTAGTAGTGCACCAACAAAAATAGTTTTAAGAGGCTGGAGAGGGGAGGAATACTTAGATTGAGGATTGGGAATGAGTTGTAGCAGGAGAATTAAGTAGACTTCAAAATAAGAGTAGGAAGAGGATCTTGGGTAGTTAAATGAATTGAGAAAAGACAGGAGTCAAAATATGGGATTTGGGATACACTCTGATATAAGCACTATTTACTTAAAATGCATTAATTGTGAGGGCTGGAAGTGACTTTTGAAAAGGCTATGTTAGGGATTAATAGTTCATGTAGCTCTCGGTATAACTCAGGTAATTGAGAATAGCAGTGATCGACTTCCTGAGTCTGCCTCTTTCCCTTGATCAAGTCTCTGCAGTCCACAATCAGGGCTGGTTCTGTATGCCATGCCTCTCGGTAGGCTGAGCCTCCAGTAGCCTACCTGGGTTTGAGCACTGCTGGTGTTTTGGGGCCCTCCGTAGTGCACTGGTCCTGTGCGGAGAACTGCAGGACACTGTTTGTTCTGTCTATGGCTCCCCCTCTGGCTCCTCAAGGAGGTTTCCACCTTCTGCAATGGGCACCAGGTTCTGTGGGGAGTCCCACAGTAAGTTGTTTGCATAAGCAATAACTAGACCTCTCCCTCCAGCTTTTTGAGGAGTTGCACTATGCGATGGGTGCCTGTTTCTGTGGTGAGCCCCTCCTCAACAGTGCACAGGTGATGGCTAGCCCTCACCTGCTAGCTCTTTGAGGAGGTTTTTGCTGCCTACTATGGGCACCTGGTTCTATTGGGGGGGGGTGCAGTGCTGTTTGTGCACAGGCAATGGCTAGTCATCCCTCGTCAGCTCTTTGAGGAGGTTTTTGCTGTCTCACTGGTTGCCACTGGTTGCCCCAGCATCAAGTTCCCCTGTCACACAGTTTTGAGCTGCAGTCTCCATGGGAGCCTGTGCAACACTGTGGGTATGCAGGGTTGAGCATCCCTTCTTGCTCAATCTCCAAGCTGCCCTCTCCCCAGGTGGCACATCAGTGCACTTTTCCACCTTCATGCCACCTTGGCTGGTGCACTCCCCCACTACCTCTCCCACTCTCACTTGCAGTGGGTCTCTTCTCCTCTGCCTCTGCCCCGGGAACTAGTATTTCTTCTTTATATCCTTGTTGTACTTATATGTAGCTCAATTTTCTGAAATTTTTGTTTGCCTCTAGTTTTGAGGTAGATGTATTGCTTCTTCGTTGTGGAGGGAGATGCAGTATGTTTACCTATGCTTCTATCTTGGCCAGAAGTCCCTGTTTGTTTTTCTTGTGGCTTTGACTTTCATTACCATAAATTAAAATACAATACAGAAAGTATGGCCAGTCCTTTATTGCATTCAATTTGATATATTATAGCTGCTAGCTTCAGTTGGCATATCTTTCATTTGGTTCATAAATATTGCATACCTCTAAATGTCCAAAAGAGTGTTAAGAACTGGAAAGATTGTGGCAAGCATGGCCTTGCCATCATGGATAAAGGTAACTTCAAAATAATTTTTACCTACTTCTGGTCAAGATGATGGTGTAGGCAGACATGACTCACTTCTTTAAACAATCACATCAAAATTACAACTAAAGCCCTGGCTGGTAGCACAGTGGATAAGGTGCCAGCCTGCGAACCCAAAAGTTGCTGGTTTGATTCCCCAGTCAGGGCACATAACCAGGTTGCAAGCCAGGTCCCCAGCCAGGTCTATAGCTGGAGGCAGGTGAAAGGCAACCATCCATTGATGTCTCTCTCCCCTCTGTCTTTCTCCCTCTCTCTAAAAATAATAAATAAAAATCTTTTTAAAAATTACAACTAAAATATATAACAGTCATCATTCAGAACTATCAGAAATCGAGTTGAATAGAAGGCTGACAACTACGGAGTTAAAAGAAATCACATCCATCCAGACTGGTAGGAGGTTGGAAACATGGAAAGGGATGGTCCTTCATACAAGGGTGGTGGATAAAAATTTGGGAGGGATATCTCAGAAGGGAGGAGTCTTAGCCTCATACCAGGCCCCTCCAGCCCAGGGTACCAGTGCCAGGAATCTGTTTCACCCATTACTTCTGACTGGGAAAAAAAAAAAAAAGTGGAGGGTTGAGTCAGTGAAAGAAACTTCTGGAGCCCCAAGTAGTTCCTCTTAAAGAATCCACACATGGACTTATTCAGACACACTCTCTATGAGCTACAGCACTAGGGTAACAGCTTGAAAGACACCAGTGACATACAAGGAGGAACTGTAGTGTCTGGCATTAAGGTGAGCAAAGGCCATTTTCCCTTTTCTAAACTCTCCCTTCACAGAGCCAGCAAACTGGTGCCATATCTGAGACTCCATCAACCTGGCTAACACTGATCTGATTTGGACATCCCCAGAGACTCCACCCCACCCAACTTACCAGCCAAAACAAGCAGCTTTTCCATATGAATGGCTGATCTTGGTTCAGGCTCATTCTTCACAACTTCCTAAATCTTCTAAAGTAAGCAGCAGGTGGCCTCAGTGAGCCCCAGGTCCAGAACTAGCAGCAACCAGCCTAGATTCACAGCCTGGGAATCTCCAAACCAAGCAGCCATCTCAGATTGCTTTATAGCTCAAGCAGAGAGGTCCTGGGCAAAACATAGGTGGGGGCTGACCTTGGCCTGCACCACCTAGGAAACCTCAGACCAGCCCACCCAGATGACAGCTACAGACTATGTTGTAGCACCATCACACTGCCCCTGTACAACTGACCTTCATTGAGGGTGGAGGTTGGTGGTAGGGGGTCAGAGCCAATCCTTGCAGCTGACTAGTCTGGGTAAATTCCTCCCATTGGTCTGCCAACAGCCACCAAGGCTCAACTACAAAAGGAAGGTGTACCCAGCCCACATGAATGGCACACCTTGAGTTCCCAGTTTCAGTGATAGGGAAGGCTGTGCCACTGGACCCTACAGGACACCTACTACATTAAGCAACACTACCAAGATATGGAGTCAAAGTAGCTTTATGTAATATACAGAAATGAATACAGGAAAACTGTTGAAATGGGGAGACAAAGAAACATGGTTCAAATGAAAGAACAGATCAAAACTCCAGAAAAAAAGAGGTAAACACATCATCGAGGAGATGCTGTCACTCAAGGTCAAGAACATGGCTGCCAGAAACAAACCAGAAGCAGTAGAAGTAACATTTGCAGATTTTGATGGGGTCCTCTATCATATTTCAAATCCTAATGGAGACAAACCAAAAGTGGTGGTCAGTATTTCTTTGAAATTCTACAAGGAACTTCAGGCACATGGTGCTGATGAGTTACTAAAGAGAGTATATGGGAGTTACTTGGTAAATCCAGAATCAGGATACAATGTCTCTTTGCTATATGACCTTGAAAATCTGCCTGCATCCAAGGATTCCCTTATGCATCAGGCTGGCATGTTGAAATGAAATTGCTTTGCCTCTGTCTTCGAGAAATACTTCCAATTCCAAGAAGAGGACAAGGAAGGTGAGAACAGAGCAGTCATCCATTATAGAGATGATGAGATTATTTATGTTGAGTCTAAAAAGGACAGAGTCACAGTAGTCTTCAGCACAGTGTTTAAGAATGATGATGATGTGGTCATTGGAAAGGTGTTCATGCAGGAGTTCAAAGAAGAATGCAAAGCCAGCCCCACAGGTCCTCTTTAGCCACAGGGAACCTCCTCTGGAGCTAAAAGACACCAATGTGGCTATGGGTAACAACATTGGCTATATTACCTTCTTGCTGTTCCCTTGTCACACCAATGACAGTGCTCAAGACAACAGCATCAACCTGATTCATACATTCCAGGACTACCTGCACTATCACGTCAAATGCTTGAAGGCCTATATTCACATATGTATGCAGGCAAAAACATCTGACTTCCTCAAGGTGCTGAACCATGCATGTCCAGGTGCCAAGAATAAAGAAATGAAAATAATCATGGGGAAGACATTTTCATCCTGCTAACCCTTGGGAACTAGAAGAGGAAGCAGTTGGCAGCTGAAGGCTGGAATACTTGTTACTGGATAATCATAGCTTTCAATGTTGCACCTCTTCAGGTTCTTAAGGGAGTCTCCATTTTGGTTCCATTTTGTACACATTTGGAAAATAATCTGCTGAAACAAGCTGTGCTTGCAAGGACTTCAAAGTTCCCAAGAATTTAAAAGAAAAATCCACTTGATCAACTTAATTCTTTTTCTTTATCTTCCCTCCCTCACTCCCCTTCCCTTCCACCCTCCTTCCAAGCTGTTTTGCTTTGCAGTATGTTACTGAGAATGAGTTGCAGAATAATGCAATCTTAATTTGTTTTATCCTAAGTATTTGAGTTCAAAACTCCTGTATCAAAAATACAGTTGGGATCATTAATAAAGAAAATCTTTCTACCTTAAAAAAGAAAGAAAGAGTTAACCAACATGGAGATAAGCAATCTATCTGATGCAGAATTCAAAACATTGAATATAAGAATGCACAAGGAACTTAGTGAGGACCTCAGCAGCATAAAAAAGATACAGTCAGAAATGAAGTATATACTAATTGAAATAAAGAACAATTTACAGGGAGACAAAAGTAGAGTGGATGAAGCTGAGAATCAAATTAATTATTTGGAACATAAGAAAGCAAAATAAAAATCAGAACAATAAGAAGAAAAAGGAATCCAAAAAATGAGGATAATATAAGCAGTCTCAGGGCAACTTCAAGAGGTCCAATATTCACATCATAAGGGTGCCAAAAGAAGAGAAAGGGCAAGAAATTGAAAACTTGTGTGTAAAAATAATGGAAAAATAAAAACAAACAAACAAACAAAAAAAAACTCTCTCACTTGGTGAAAGAAATAGACATATAAGTCCAGGAAGCACAGAGAGTCCCAAACAAAATGGATGCAAAGGGTCCCACTCCAAGGCACATCATAATTAAAATTCCAAAGGTGAAAGATAAAGAGGGAGTCTTAAAAGAAACAAGAGAAAAAGAGTTACCTACAAATGAGTTCTCATAAAACTATCAACTGATTTCTCAAAAGAAACTTTGCAGGCAAAAAGGGAGTGGAAAGAAGTATTTAAAGTGATGAAAAGCAAGGACCTACAACCTAGATTGCTCTATCCAGAAAAGCTATCATTTAGAACGAAAATCTTCTAAGAAAATGAAAAACTAAAGGAGTTCATCAGTACTGAACCATTATTAGATGAAATGTTAAAGGCATTTATTTAAGAAAAAGAAGTTCAAAACTATGGACAATAAAATGGCAAAAATACATATCTATCAACAATTGAATCTAAAAAATAAACTAAGCAAACAAGAACAGAGACAGAATCATGGATATGGAGAGGGTTTTGATGATTGCCAGATAGGAGAGAGTCATGTTGGAATGGGTGAGGAGGTGAGGGGATTAAGAAGAACAAATAGATAGTTACATAATAGCATTGGGGATGTAAATATATAATATAGGAAATGGAGTAGCTAACTAAGTTATATGCATGACCCATGGAAATACACAGTGGTTAGGGATTGCCTGAAAGATTGGGGTTGCTGTTGTAAGGGAACTTAAAGGGGAACAGTTAGGACAAATGTAATAGCTATTCAATAAAATATTATTAAAACATAATTTTTAGCTCTGGCTGGTGGCTCAGTGGATAGGTGCCAGCCTGTGAACCCAGATTGCTGGTTTGATTCTCAGTAAGGGCACATAACCAGGTTGCAAGCCAGGTCTCCAGCCAGGTACATAGCTGGAAATAGGTGTAAGGAAACCATAGATTGATGTTTTTCTCCCTCTCTTCCCTTCACTCTAAAAATAATACATTTAAAACATTTTGAAAATTAAATAATTTTAAAATAATAATTTTTATCTTTTTGTATGTAGACATACCCATCCTGATTAATTTTATGTTAATTAATTGGCAATTATTGAGATGTAACATTTAATATACCTCAGTGTGCTGGAGAGCTAACTGGTTGGTTTATTCAGATGTGTCCATGACATATTCAGTGGAGAAACATGATACTGCATGAAGTTTCTCTAATATTTCTTGCATACACATTTCTATTGCTTCCTGGATTATCTGTCTTTGTAAGCATCCAAAGGGCAGGCACCAACCTAGCCTGACTCAATTTGTAGGGAAACTAAACTCAGCCACATCACTCTATTACCTCTAAAATAATGTATACAAGAGGTCAATGACTCACTGGATTTAATTGACTTTTTTTTTTCTGTGCTTTCTATAAAATGATATGGCATGAAATGTAATGAAATAAAACTAATCACAGGCTGTAGATATTTATCCTCAATTGTGAGGTAACTTTTAAATATGGGTTACTTATCCTCTTTCTACCCTTATGGGTTTTCATGTTCTACCCTCACAATGAGACGTACATCAGATAGCATCATCCCTTCTAGGCTTCTTCCTGGGGACCTGCTTCCCTTGCTGTGATGTGGATGTGTGGTACCCAACCATTTTGTAGTTGAGCAGAGAGTAAATTATAAGCTCTGATGTAAAACTTTCAGGTGGTTCACACCCAGTGTGGTTTAAAACGACCTCGCCCAGTAGCTGAGTCTTTGAGCCTCTAAGCCTTTCTGTAATTTATTTATCTTTCTGATTCCAAAGCTTAGAAACTACCCCTTCACTTACTTAGGGAAATGTCAGAGGTTTCATTTTGTTTTGTTCTCATGCCTTCCTTTTTTGTGTGTTGGAGACAGTAAATTATTTGAAAAACTATCACTTTCTCTAGGAACTTCACAAATGACCTCTTGGGTAAATGACCTAGTCTATTTCTCTGAGCCACTGTAAAAACAACTTTGGAATCATAGTTCATCCAAAATGGACCAAGGAGAGAATCTGCTTAAAGGAATTGCGTATGGTTACAGTAGTCCCCCTTTTTCACAGAGGATATGTTCTAAGACCTGCTGTGGATACCTGAAAATGCAGAGTACTATACACTATGTTTTTTCCTATCTATACATACGATAAAGTTTTATTTATAAGTTAGGAACAAGAAGAGATTAACAACAATAACTAGCAATAAAATAGAACAATTAAAACAAAACATTGTGATAACTGTTATATGAATATGTCATTATTCAGTAAACTAAGGGTGACTTGAATACAAGCACTGCAATACTATGAATGCTTATCTGATAACTATTACAGCAACTAAATGACTAATGGACAGGTAGGATATATAGCATGGATAAGCTGGACAAAGGGATGATTTACATCTCAGATAGGATGTAGCAGGATGGTTGAAGGTTTCATCATGCTACTCAGAATTGTACACAATGTAAAATGTATGAATTATTTATTTCTGCAATTGTTAAGTTCATATTTTTAGACCATGGTTGACCACAGGAAACTGAAACTACAGAAAGCAAAATTGTGCATATGGGAACTACTTTATTTATTTATTTATTTTTAGTACAAACCAGTGACCTAGAAATGGCAGAAGCCTAACTTCTCTTCAAATGCTGAATTGTTTTTTATCATTTTAAGATGTTAAAAATTAAATATATTAGAGTAACATTATTAATAACATATAAATTTCAGGTGTCCAACTTTAAAATACAGCATCTGTGCTCACCACCTGAAGCCTGGTTTCCCTCCATCACAATATATTTTACCCCCTTTACAGTTTTTGTCTTCCCCCCTATTTTTCTTCCTGTCTGGCAACTGCCATACTGTTGTCTGTATCTACGAGTTTGGGGGTTTGCTTGTATGCTTGTTTTGTTTGTTCATTTTTTTTCTTTGTTCATTGTCTGATTTTTATTTTATATTCCACATATGAGTGAGTGCATACTGTTTTTATCCTTCCTTGCTGGACTTATTTCAATTAGCAAAATCCTCTCAAAATCTATTCATGCTGTCACATATGGCAATAATTTAATCTTTTTTGTTGCTGAGTAGTATTGCATTGTATCCATGCATCACATCTTCATTATGCAATCATACACTGGATAACATGTACGTGGTTTACATATCTCTACTACTGTGAACAATGCCACAATAAAAATAGGGGTACACATACCTTTAGGAATAACTGTTTCCACATTTTAAGGGTAAATGCTCAGGGGAGAAACTGGTGGTCCAATCAGGTAGCTCTATTCTATTTTTTTAATTTTATTTTATTGTTGATTTATTACATCCATCCCCCTTTTCACTCCCTCTGTCCTCTCTCCCACCCACAACCTCCCCCCAAACTCAATCCCACTTATTGTCCATGTCCATGTTTCTTCCATATTAGTTCCTTGACTAAACTGCTCCCCTTTTTTACCTCCTCCTCTCCCCTCCCACCTCCCTGCTCCCCTCTGCCCACTGAAGATGTATTCATTGTATTCATGTATCTGGTTCTGTTTTGCTTATTTGTTTGTTTTGTTCATTGTTGTCCTGAAATGGGTGAGATCATATTGTATTTGTTTTTCACTGACTGGCTTCTTTCACTAAGCAATACTTTCTAGTTTCATGATATTGTTGCAAAGGGTAGGAGATCCTTTCTTCTTTCTGCTCTGTAGTATTCCATTGTGTAAATGTGCCAAAGTTTTTTGGATCCAATCATCCACTGATGGGCACTTAGGCTGTTTCCAGCACTTGGTAATTGTAAATAGTGCTGCTATGAAGATAGGGGTACATAGGTTCTTATGAATTGGTGTTGCAGGGTTCTGCGGGTATAATCATAGCAGTGGAATTGCTGGATGAAAAGGCAGTTCCATTTTCAGTTTTTTAAGGAAACTCCATTCTGTTTTCCATAGTGGCTGCACCAGCCTGCATTCCCACCAACAGTGTACCAGGGTTCCATTTCCCCTACATCCTTGCCAACACTTGTTGTTTGTTGATTTGTTGATGATGGCCATTATGACAGGTGTGAGGTGGTATCTCATTATCATTTAAATTCACATCTCTCTGATGGCTAGTGATGTTGAACATTCTTTTATATGCCTCTGAGCCCCTAATATGTCTTCCTCAGTGAGTTGTCTGTTCAGGGTTTTTGCCCATTTTTAAATTGGGCTGTCTGTCTCCCTGGTGTTGAGTCACATTAGTTCTTTATATATTTTGGAGATCAAACCCGTGTCTGAGGTATCATTGGCAAATATGTTCTCCATACAATTGATTCCCTTTGAATTTTGCTGGTGGTTTCTTTAGCTGAACAGAAAATTTTAATTTGATATAGTCCCATTTGTTTATTTGTTCTTTGATTTCCTTTGCATTTGGTGAAGTATCAGTAAACAGATTGCATTTAGGATATCTAAAGTTGTACTGCCTATATTTTTCTCCAAGATCTTTATGGTGGCACTGCTTATGTGTAAGGCCATTATCCATCTGGAGTTTATTCTGGTTTATGGTGTAAGTTGGTGGTCAAGTTTTTCGTTTTTGCATGTTGCTGTCCAGTTCCCCCAACACCACTTGTTGAAGAGACTGCTTTTACTCCATTTCATGTTCCTTCCCCCTTTGTCGAATATTGATTGATCATAGAGTCCTAGGTTTATTTCTGGGCTCTTTATTCTGTTCCATTGATCTATATGTCTATTCTTATGCCAATACCAGACTGTTTTTTTAAAGTAGCCTTGTACTATAATTTGATATCCAGTGTTGCGATTTCTTCTACCATGTTCTTCTTTCTCAAGATCGCTGTGGCAATTCATGGGGATTTTTGCCTCCATATAAATTTTTAAAGTATTCTTTCTATTTCTGTGAAGTATGACATCGGTATTTTATTTAGGATTGCATTGAATCTATCGATTGCTTTGGGTAGTATGGACATTTTAATGATGTTAATTCTTCCCATCGATGAACATGGTATATGCATCCATTTATTTGTATATTCCTTCATTTCTTTCTTCAATGTTCTGTAGTTTTCTGAGTACAGGTCTTTTTTTGTTTGTTTTGTTTCGTTTTAAAAGATTTTATTCATTCTTTTTAGAAAGGTGGGGGAAGGGAGGGAGGAAGAAGGGAGAGAAACATCAATGTATGGCTGCCTTTCACCTGCCTCCAGCTATGGACATGGCTGGAGACCTGACTTGCAACCAGGTAATGTGCCCTGGCTGGGAATCGAACAGGCAACCCTGGTTTTGCAGGCAGGTGCTCAATCCACTGAGCCACACCAGCCAGGGCCTTCAGTAAGGTTTTTTACCTCCTCGGTTAACTTTATTCCTAACTACTTTATTTTTCTTGTTGCTATGGTAAATGGGATTTGTTTTCTAGCTTCTATCTCTGATGTTTCATTATTGGAATACAAAAATATTTTTGCTTTCTGGATATTGACATTATATCCACCTATTTTGCTAAATTTGCTAATTAGGTCGGGTAAGTTTTTTGTGGAGCCTATCAGGTTTTGTATGTACATTATCATGTCATCTGCAAATAATGAGTTTGACTACCTCCTTTCAAATTTGGATACCTTCGATTCCTTTTTCTTCTCTGATAGCTATGGCTAGAACATCCAAAATGATGTTGAAAAGAATTGGAGAAAGGAGACAGCCGTGTCTTGTTCCTGATCTTAGGGGAAAGCTTTTAGTTTTTGCCTGTTGAGTATGATGTTGGCTTCAGGTTTCTCATATATGGCCTCTATGATGTTGAGGTATGCTCCCTCTATTCCCATTTTGCTCAGATTTTTTAAAAAATTTTATTGTTGTTGTACTACATCCATCCCCTTTTTGCTCCCTTCTGTCCCCCTCCCCACCCAACCATTCCCCCCAAAATCAATCTCACCTGTTGTCCATGTCCATGGTTCCATTATACTAGGTTCCATTATACTTGTCTAAGCTGCTACCCTTCCTTGCTTCTGCCCCACATCTCCCCACAACCCCTTTCCCCCTGACCACTGAAAGCCTATTCACTGTATTCATATATTTGGTTCTGTTTTGCTTGTTGTTAGTTTTGTTCATTATTGTCCTGTAATGGGTGAGATAATATGGTATTTGTCCTTCATTGAATGGTTATTTCACTAAGCATAATATTCTCCAGTTCCATCCACGTTGTTGCAAAGGGTACAAGTTCCTTCTTTCTTTCTGCTATATAGAATTCTATTGTGTAAATGTACCAAAGTTTTTTGATCCAATCATCCACTGATGGGCACTTAGGCTGTTTCTAGCACTTGGCTATTGTAAATAGTGCTGCTATGAACATAGGTGTACATAGGTTCTTATGAATTGGTGTTTCAGGATTCTTTGGGTATAGTCCAAGTAGTGGAATTGCTGGATCAAAAGGCAGTTCTATTTTCAGTTTTTTAAGGAAACCCGATACTGTTTTCCACAGTGGCTGCACCAGCCTGCATTCCTACCAACAGTGCACAAGGGTTCCCTTTGCCCCACATCCTCCCCAACACTTGTTGTTTGTTGATTTGTTGATGATTGTCATTCTGACAGGTGTGAGGCGGTATCTTATTGTGGTTTTAATTTGCATCTCCCTGATGACTAGTGATGTTGAGCATTCTTTCATATGCCTCTGGGTCCTTTGTATATCTTCCTCAGTGAGTTGTCTGTTCAGGTCCTTTGCCCATTTTTTAATTAGGCTGTTTGTCTCCCTGGTGTTGAGTCGCATTAGTTCTTTATATATTTTGGAGATCAGACCCTTGTCTGAGGTATCATTGGCAATTATGTTTTCCCATACAGTTGGTTCCCTTTGAATTTTGCTGATATTTTGTTTAGCTGAACAGAAACTTTTCAATTTGATATAGTCCCATTTGTTGTTTTGTTCTTTTATTTCCTTTGCCCTTGGTGAAGTATCAGTAAACATTTCTGCATTGGATATCGAAAAGTTTACTGCCTATATTTTTCTCCAGGACCTTTATGGTGGCATTGCTTATGTTTAAATCCTTTATCCATCTTGAGTTTATTCTGCTGTCAGGTGTAAGTTGGTGGTCTAGTTTTATCTTTTTGCATGCTGCTGTCCAGTTCTCCCAACACCATTTGTTGAAGATACTGTTTTTACTCCATTGGATGTTCCTTCCCCCTTTGTCAAATATTAGTTGACCATAGAGTCCTGGATTAATTTCTGGGCTCTCTATACTGTTACAATGATCTATATGTCTATTCTTATGTCAGTACCAGATAGTTTTGATCACAGTAGCCTTGTAGTATTGTTTGAAGTCCGGTATTGTGATTCATCCTACCTTGTTCTTCTTTCTCAAGATTGCTGTGGTGATTTGTGGGCATTTTTGGCTCCATATAAATTTTTGAAGTATTTTCCTATTTCTGTGAAGTCTGTCATTGGTATTTTAATTGGGATTGCATTGAATATGTAGATTGCTTTGGGTAGTATGGACATTTTAATGGTGTTAATTCTTCGCATCCACGAACATGGTATATGTTTTCATTTATTTGTATCTTCCTTGATTTCTTTTTTTTTTTTTTTACATTTTTTCCCCCTTAACGAATCATTTTATTGTGTTTTCAAGCTACTGAAGTAATACATATTTTCACTTAAAAAAAAAAAAAAAACAGTGTAAATACAACAATGAAATTAAATTAAAAAAAAAAAAAACACTATAATTAAAACGTGAGTTTCCACCCCCATCCCTACTCTAGCTACAGTTTGCAGGCCTCTTGTGTGCTAGGACCAACATTAGTATTTCTCATGGGCATCTCCCGTGTCATCTCATACAGAGCTGTCCCATACTGCTTAGGCCTGTGCCCTAGTCCCTACTGTGAACGCTTTGATCATGTATGTAAAAACACTTTATTGAACCACTGTCATCTTAGCTGTCTCCAACTATTCGCCATTGTAAATAATGTTAAAGCAGATGTCATTCTATGTATATCCGTGCACTGAGAGTATTTTTATAGAATACATTCTAAAAATGGAATTGTTGGGTGGAAAAAAAATGCATCTTTTTAATTGTAATAGACATTTTAAAAGGCAGTTTGGGACTTTTGTCATAGGCTGTTTATTTGAAGATAATGAAGATTTTATTTATAATATATATTTTTTAATTTTATTGTTGTTGTATTACATCCATCCCCTTTTTGCACCCCTCTGTCCCCCTTACCACCCACCCATTCCCCACAAAGTCAATCCCACCTGTTGTCCATGTCCATGGTTCCTTTATACTAGGTTCTTGTCTAAGCTGCTCCCCTTCTTTGCCTCTGCCTCCCCTCTCCCCCCAACCCCATTCCCCCTGACCACTGAAGGCCTATTCCTTGTATTCATATACTTGGTTCTGTTTTGCTTGTTGTTAGTCTTCCTTGATTTCTTTCTTCATTGTTCTGTAGTTTTCTGAGTACAGGTCTTTGACCTCCTTAGTTCAGTTTATTCCCAGGTACTTTACTTTGTTGTTGCTGTGGTAAATGGGATTTGTTTTTTCACTTTTATTTCTGTCATTTATTATTAATATACAAAAATGCTTTTGAATTCTGGATATTGATTTTATACCCAGCTATTTTGCTAAATTTGCTTATTAGGTTGAGTAAGTTTTTGTTGGAGCCCATCGGGTTTTGTATGTACACTATCATGTCATCAGCAAATAATGACAGTTTCATTTCCTCCTTTCCAATTTGGATACATTTGATTCCTTTTTTTTCTCTGATGGCTATAGCTAGAACTTCCAAGACAATGTTGAATAGACGTGGGGAAAGTGGACAGCCTTGTTTCGTTCCTGATCTTAGGGGGAACGCTTTCAGTTTTTGTCCGTTAGGTATGATGTTGGCTTCAGGTTTCTCATAAATGGCCTTTATGATGTTGAGGTATACTCCCTCTATTCCCATTTTGCTGAGGGTTTTTAT
Source organism: Noctilio leporinus (assembly GCA_004026585.1). Taxonomy (NCBI): domain Eukaryota; kingdom Metazoa; phylum Chordata; class Mammalia; order Chiroptera; family Noctilionidae; genus Noctilio; species Noctilio leporinus. The sequence continues at coordinate 41,679 of PVIW01010384.1, forward strand.
CATAAATGGTTGCTGCACTTTATCAAATAAATGCTTTTTCAGCATCCATTGATATGATCATCTGGTTATTGTCTTTCAATTTGTTGATGTGGTGTATTACATTTATTGATTTATGAATGTTGTACCATCCTTGCATCCCTGGGATGAAACCCACTTTATCATGCTGTATGATCTTTATAATATACTGCTGAATCCAATTGGCCAATATTTTTTTGACCATTTTAGCATCTATGTTCATTAGAACTATTGGCCTGTAGTCTTCTTTCTTAGTTGTATCTTGCCCTGCTTTTGGGATTAGAATAATATTGGCCTCATAGAAAGAGTTTGGGAGTCTTCCCTCTTCCTGTGTTTTTTGGAATAGGTTGAGAAGGATAGGAGTTAGTTCTTTAAATGTTTGATAAAATTCACCTGTGTAGCCATCTGGTCCAGGACTTTTGTGCTTTGGGAGATTTTGGATGACTTCTTTAATTTCACTAGTTGTTATTGGCCTATTCAGGCTTTCTGGTTCTTCTGGGTTCAGTTTTGGTAGATTATACATTTCCAGAAATGTGTCCATTTCACCCAGGTTGTCATATTTTTTGTCATATAGTTGTTTGTAGTAATTTCTTACAATCTTTTGTATTTCTGAGATATCAGTTGTGATTTCGCCTCTTTCAGTTCTGATTCTGTTTATTTGGGTCCTCTCTTTCTTTTTCGTGATGAGTCTGGATAAGGGCTTGTACATTTTGTTTATTTTTTCAAAAAACCAGCTCCTGGTCCTGTCCATTCTTCGAATTGTACTTTGAATCTCTGAGTTATTTAGTTCTTCTCTGATCTTGATGATTCCCTTCCTTCTAGTTGCTCTGAGTTTTGTTTGTTGTTGCTCCTGTAGTTCTTGCAGCTTTATGGTAAGGTTGTTTTTATAAATTTCTTTTATAAGAACCTATTTTGGAAGGCCTGTATTGCTATAAATTTCCCCCTGATAACTGCCTTTGCTGTATCCCATAGGTTTTGGGCTGTTGTGTGTTCATTGTCATTTGTTTCCAGAAACTTTTTGATTTCATCTTTGATGTCATGGTTAACCCCTTCATTGCTTAAAAGCATGTTATTCAGTCTATATGAGTTAGAGAATTTTTGGGTTTTTCCCTTGATATTGGTTTCTAGTTTCAAGCCATTGTGATCTGACATGATACTTTGTATGATTTCAATTTTCCTGTATTTGTGGAGGCTTGACTTGTGACAAACCCTGTGGTCTACTTAGAGAATGATCCATATGCATTTGAAAAGAATGTGTATTTTGCTTCTTTGGTGTAAAAGACTCTGTATACATCAGTTAGGTCCATTTCCTCTAGAGTGTTGTTCAATGCCACAATATCTTTGGGGATTTTTTGTTTGGAAGATCTGTCCATTGTTGATAGTGGGGTATTAAAATCCCCTACTATTAGTGTGTTGCTGTCTATGTCTTTCTTAACGTCTTCCAAGATTTTCCTTATATATTCCGGAGCTCCTATGTTGGGTGTGTATATGTTTATCAGAGTTATTTCTTCTTGCTGGATTGTTCCCTTAAGTATTATGAAATGTCCGTCTCTGTCCCTTTTTATGGCCTTCATTGTAAAATCTATTTTGTGTGAAATCAATATTGCTACTCCAGATTTTTCTTCGTGTCCATTTGCTTGATGTTTATTTTTCCATCCCTTCACTCTCAATCTGTGTTGATCTTTTGTTCTGAGGTGTGTCTCTTGAAGACAGCATATATGTGGGTCATGTTGTCTTATCCATTCGGCTACCCTATGTCTTTTGATTGGTGCATTTAATCCATTTGCATTTAATGTTATTATTGATTGATACTTATTCATTGTCATTTTCTCCCCTTGAATCTGTATTCCTCTTTGGCTTTCTCTGTTTCTTCATTTTATGTATGTATTTATTTTTATAGCAGACCCTTTAGCATTTCTTGCAATGCTGGTTCGGTAGAGATATATTCTTTTAGTCTTTTTTCCTCTGGGAAGCTCCTTATTTCTACTTCTATCTTGAATGAGTAGGCCTTGCTGGGTAGAGTATTCTTGGTTGCAGGCCTTTGTTTATTATTACTTGAAATACCTTTTGCCATTCCCTTCTGGCTTGAATTGTTTGTGTTGAATAATCATTTGATAGCCTTATTGGAGCCCCTTTATATTTTGTCATTTCTCTCTTGATGCTTTTAGGATTTTCTCTTTGTCTTTGAAATTAACCATTTTAATAATAATGTGCCTTGGTGTTGGTCTGTTTGGTTTGATCTTCATTGGGACTCTGTGTTTCCTGAACTTGATTAATTTTTTCACTCATCATGTTAGGAAAATTTTCTATTATTACTTTTTTGAACGGGTTTCCCATTCCTTGTTTCTCTTCTCCTTCTGGTATCCCTATGATACGGATGTTGTTACGTTTCATGTTGTCCTGCAGCTCTCTTAAACCCTCTTCAATCTTGTTCGGGCTTTTTTATTCTCTTGTACTGTCTTGGAGTATTTGTGTACATTATCCTCCAACTCGCTGATCTGGTCCTTTGCTTCCTCTAGCCTACTGTTGATTCCTTCTCTGTATTCTTCAATTCAGAAATTGTGTTTTTCATTTGCTCCTGGCACTTATTGATAGTTTCTATGTCCTTTTTCATACTGTTGTAGCTCTCAGTAAGTTCCTTGTAACTTCTCTGGAGTTCTTTGTAGTTCTCCTGGAGTTGTTTATAGTTTTCTTTGATGTGGCTGAGCTCATTGAGCTTCTCTGTCATCATCCTTTTGAATTCCTTATGTGATATTTCAGGTGCCTCTGTTTCATTGTGTGTTCTTTCTGGGGATTCTTCTTTTCCTTTTGGTGATGGACTGATTCTTTTTTTTTTTTTTTTATTTTT